>CAUYQV010164351.1:0-59707 GCA_963574575.1 Galagoides demidoff
TGTGGTCCCAGCTACTTGGGAGGCTGAGGCAGGAGACTCGCTTGAGCCCAGGAGTTGGAGATTGCTATGAGCTGTGATGCCATGGCACTCTACCCAGGGGGATAGCTTGAGGCTCCGTCTCAAAAAAAAAAAAAAAAAAAAAAGCAGGGGGTTATTAAACCCAGGTTCCATCATAGGCTGTAAGGTAATAATTCTTTCATTTGTAATTGTGACAATGGATTATTCTACATAAGACTGTTTTCCAAGTAACTGAACCTTACTTCTTTCACATTCAGAAGGAAAGCCAGACATAAGGCCTGAGCTGTTTCATAAATTTCTCTTGGAGGAAGGTGAGAGGGAGGGAAGGAGAGAGGCAGGTCACTGAGGAGTGCCCTAATGAAACGGCCCCTCTGTGTGATCCTGACTGTAATAAAATCAAATGATGCATACAGCAGGTCTTTACTAATTATGGATTGGTTTTTACAACACTTGCCCATCTGTCCCCTTAGCTAACTGGCACTTCTTACTGCTGATAGTGTGACTGTCTCTAGTACTCCTTCTGCTCCTAAATTTTAAAATTCAGATTAACTGTGCTGCCCTAGAAAGCCAACTAGCCAAGTGCTTTAGAATTACATGTAAAAAAGAAGAAGCAGCTTTAGGGTAGATACCCAGGAATGGGATTGCTGGACTGAATGGTAGATTTTCTCATTCTTTGAGAAATCCCCACATCATTTCCCATGGAGGTTGTACAAGTTTACATTTCCACCAACAGCATACCAACACCCTGCTTTCACATTCGGGCAACAGGTGCACTAAAACCCCAGACTTCACCACTATACAATTCATCCACGTAACCAAAAACCACTCGTACCCCTAAATCTACTGAAATTAAAAAAATAATAAATACAAAGAAAAAAGAGAGGGAGAAGCAGGTCCTGCATGAAGATAGAGATGTGGGAGGCAGGCGCTTGGGCCTCAGCAACCATATACTGAGGCCTGGCAATTAAGTCCATGAACTCATCCTAGAAAAAGTACTACCTACCTCACTGCTGCACAACACTATGGTCAGCAGATGGCCAAGGGGAGGACTCTGAAGATGAGTCTAGAAGAAGAACTCATTCTAGGATGAGTTCAGGACCGTAACTGTCCCACCTTGTACGAGGATGCAGCACCGCTTCTGGGCTTTCCTGGTGACTTCTTGGTTCCCAGTATTCTAGTTAATGAACAAGACTGCCTTTCAGAGTAAGTCAGCTACTTTGACTCAGCATTTTAATTGATTTTTTTATTCATTTCCAGTAGCCTTCAGTAGGAAAAGAAAATACTAGCTGTAGGACATCAGACAAGGGAATTCATTAGTCCGGTCTTCAATTCCTTGACTGTATGTTAAGGACCTCTGACTGAAACACACTAAGCTAAGAGGTGCAGGAGGAGACAAAGCTCCTTAAAGAGCAGCAGGAGGCCGGCAGTCCCAGAGAAGAACCCGCCTGGGATGAATGAAGCAGGGCGAGGAGTCTAGCAGGTCTGCTCACAGAGCAGCAGGAAAGATGAGGAGGAAAAAGGAACAGGAAGATTATCTACCAGATCTGACTGGGTAGAGAACCGAGTTCGTAGGCACTTCAGTCAGCTGCTGGAGATGTGTGTGGGACAGGTCAGCCAGACTGCTGAAAAGAGCAAGCAAATGAAAACACAAAAGGGGTGGAATTAAGTCTAAGAGAAAGGAAATGTCAACTGAGTACACGGCTGGGCTCAGCAGCAAAAACTGTCATAATACTGAAGCACAGTAAGGATTTATACAAAAATGCAGGGGTCCTCAAACTTTTTAAACAGGGGGCCGGTTCACTGTCCCTCAGACCATCGGAAGGCCAGACCACAGGCCCAAGGATGAGTCAGCTGCTAAGCAGGACAGGCAGTGGGAGCAAAAACATCCAGCAGGCTGCATGTGGCCCCTGGGCCGTAGTTTGAGGATGCCTGCAAAATGTATCAAAATCAAACATACTGAGCCTTAAATATTACTCAAGAAATTGCCAAATAAGCATGCTATTTGGAAACATGGTGGTAAAAACCAGAAGAAACAGCTAAAAGAGTTTTAGAGTGATCACTTCTGGGGAGTGGGAATAGAGGATGAACAGAGAATTATTGTTTTTCTTTCAAAGTCTACAACAAGACTCCAATATTAGAGAGAAAGAATTTAAGAAGAAAAGAAAACATATGTTCGTACAGATGGTGCTGGGACAACTGAGTAACCACATGCGAAAGAATGAGGTTGGGCCCATTCTTTAAACCATACACAAAAATTAACTCAAAATGGACAGATCTATATGTTAAGAACAGAAACTGTAAAACTCTTGGAAGAAAACATAGCCGTAAACCTCCAAGATTTTGGTTAAGGAATGCTTTCTTACATAGGATGTTCATACCAAAAATACAAGTGACAAAAATAAAAAGATTGGACTTAGCAAATGAAAAACATTTGTGATTCCAAAGCACACCATCAAGAAAGTGAAGGGGCTGTGCCTCCTACTCAAAGGAGTAGGGCGCCGGCCCCCAGAGGTGGCAGGTTCAAAGCCAGCCCCAGGCAAAAACCACAAAAAAAAAAAAAAAAAAGAAAGAAAGAAAGAAAGAAAGTGAAGAGATAATCAACAGAATGGAGAAAATACTTTCAAACCATGTATCTGATCAGAAAATATACTAACACTTCCAATTCAACAAAAAGACAACCAGACAAATTAATATGGGCACAAGATTTCAAGAGACATTTCTCTAGATAACAAACATAAAAAGTACATGAAAAGATACCCAATATCCATAGTCATTGAAAAATGCAAATTAAAACCAAAACTGAGACACAACTTCACACTACTACATGGCAAGGAGACATAAAGGGAGTGAAAAGTATGATGCATAACGCAGGTCTTTACTAATTATGGACTGATTTTTACAATATGAGATATAATTCATACACCCATATATGTGATAAGATTCACCCACGTAAAGGGCATAATTCAGATAACAGATAACAGTAAACGCTGGCAGGATATGGAGAAATTGAAACCAACACACATTGCTGGTGGGAGTATAAAAGGCTACAGTCACTTTGAAAACAGACTAGCAATTATGTTAACCAGTTTGATGGAAGTGTCTCGGATTGTGTGTGAAAATACCACACTGTACCCCAGAAATGCATTAATGTACACAGTTACCATTCAATAAAAAAAAAAAAACAGACTAGCAATTCAAAAAGTTAAACACAGAGTCACCATATGAACTTGGCAATAGATACCCACGAGAAATGAAATAACATATAGGTATCCACGAAAACTTTTCACAAACATTCGTAGTAGCATTAATAACAACAGTCCAGAAGTAGGAACGGTCCCAGTGTCTATCAACTAATGAATGGATACAAAGGTGTCACGGAACAAAAGGAACAAAAGGTGTCATGTCCACACCAGGGGATATTATTTAATCACAGAAAGAAATGAAGTACTGACAAATGTTACAACATGATTGAACTTGGAAAACATTTGGCTAAGAAGCCAGTTACAAAATACCACATATTATATAGCTCTGTTTACACGGTATATCCAAAATAGGCAAATTCATAAGGACAGAAAGTATATTAATAGTTGCTTAGAGTTAGAAGTGGGGATAGGGATGGGGAGAGAACTAGGGAGTGACTGCTAATTGGTATGGGGTTTCTTTGTGAGGTAATGAAATGATCTGAAATTAGATTGTGGTGATGGCCACACAACTCTGTGAATATACTAAAAACCACTGAATTATGCACTTAATACGGGTAAATCTTATCACATATATGGGTATGTGAACTATATCTCAATAAACCTGTTTTTTTAAATCTATAAGGCAGTGGTTATTACACAGATGTCAGCATTTGTCAAAACTCATCCAACTATACACTAAATGAGTATGTTTTATTGTACATAAATTGCACCTCAATAAAACAGATTTTTAAAAAATTTCTCCAGTGCAATAATTATATCACAGTTCATTTATACAAATGTTACTTTCAGAATACCAGACAGGAAAGAATCTGTGTTCAGCAGATATCCTCTGCCTTCCTCAGAATGGCCTCTAGTGCTGGCTGGAGAATGGCCATCCATCAATTTCCAGCAGGAAAGCAACAATGTCATTTTAATCAACATTTTCCTGAAGCCAGTGAGTATATCTTTTTAGCATTACTTTTCCTAAATAGAATTCTTAATTTTTAAAGTTCTTTTTATTCTCAGTTTGTTTTTTAGGAGACATACAGTTTCAACTTAAAAACATAAAATTTTCCTTCTGGAAAGAACTCGTGTATAGCAAATCCCTTTCTTGAGAGAGGCGGAAGTGGATCAGGGCTAGAGAAGTCAGGAGACTTGCAGTGGCTGGCACTAATGGTAGGTGAGTGGCTGAGGCTGATGGACACAGCCCGGTTGCTTCTCAGCACCTGCAGGAACAGCAGCCCCATCACCAGCACAGACTGAGGGCTTCCTACATACCCCCAATGCTCTCCTTACTTTGTCTTCATGTCAATCCTATGTAGCAGAGATTACTACTCCCTGCTCCAATTTACTGGTGAGAAACATAGGGACTGAGATGTTAGGAAATGGCTACAGCCAAGGAGCCAGCAGTCCAACTCAGGACTCTGAGCTTCTAACCCATAAGAAAACACATCCCACTTTCTTAGCATTTTTCATCTCTAATACACGAGAAGATACTTACTGACACAGTCCCCTGACACTTCTGTTAAAACTTCCTGTTTATCCCCACCTTGCATAAAGTTCTGGCCTAGTCCGACCTCTCCCCATCTCTCTCTGACTCTCCCCTTATCAAGCCAGAGGGAGAGGAAAGGCAGCCCTCCTGGCCTTTGGCAATGCTACAAAACAAAAGTCCAGCATTGACACATGATGGAAGATGTTACAGAAACAATCTTTTTTGTGTGGTACCGGGAACAAAGAACCAGAAAGAGAGGATAGCATGGAGTTGAGAAAAAAAAACTGATTTAAAACAATTTCACAAATTCTTATGAATGCTTTCTGAAGTGCAAAGGCTGGACAATTTAAAATGCCTAGAATGGACATATGTACTTCCTCCCACACGCATCTAAACATGTTCATCTAGCTGGTTTTAAGCTGCAGGTTGATCTAAAAGATAATCTGGACCTCAAAATAAATCTATTAAATATTGTATAGATTGAAGGGAAAGAAACAGAGACGGCTGGGAGAAGCGATACCTTATTTGGTGTTAGGAATCCGCTGGGATGTAAAACACAGACACAGTTATCTATTGGCCACTTCAGAACAAAGCTGTAACTACCCAGAAAGGGAGAGATGAATAAAAGCCAATGGAGGCACCTAAACCATTCTCTGAGATTTTCTTTGCTGATGCCAGTGAATTCTTTTTAAGAAGAGAAGGCAGTGAACTTTCTACAGTGTGACATTTCTATCACAGCTGTCTTCAATGGGGGGAGCTTTGAGTTGCTCCATGTTAGATCTGTCTTGATGAAGAATATAGCAATTTGTTAGAAAACGTCCCAGAATGAACACGTGCGAACACGCACACACCTCAGCAGGCAGATCACTTACTCCTGAAAGCAGTCAACACTAAGGAATTTCTTTACTGTTTTTTTTTTTTTTTAATATGAAATGCTTCACAAATTTGCATGTCATCCTTGAGCAGGGGAAGTGCTAATCGTCCCTTGATCATTCCAATTTTAGTATCTGTGCTGCTGTAACACAAATTTCTTTTCAGTAATAGCTCTCAGAGTCAGTTTACAAGGAAAACAAATTTCATTATTTTAGAGCCTACCCTCAGCTTTGCTCAATTAACATTAGCCTTATTTAACATTAGCCTATCATCAATAGCCAGCTGTTTTTTTCTAATTTGAAAAACTAAATTTCCCTTTAAAGAATAAACTTTTGCCAGTATTTTGCGTGTCTTTGTGTATGTACATGAACTTGCCAAAGATGGTACTACTGGGCCAGATACTAAGGTGAAGATACAAATAGCCCCAAAAAGCAAGTGAGAGAGGTGTTCTCAGGTGACTACACAGCAAAATCAGGTGTAAAGAAAAAAATTTTCTTAAATTATCAGCTTTAAGAAAGAACTAATTGAGGCTGGGCACAGTGGTTCACACCTGTAATCCCTGCACTTTGGGAGGCTGAAGGAGAAAGATTGCTCAAAGATCAAAGGTGAAAATTGGTCTGGACAATATAGCAAGATCCCCTCTCTACAAAAAATAATAATAATAATAAAAGTTAGCCAGGCAGAGTGGCACAGGCCTACGTAGGAGGCTGAGGCAGGATGATCACCTGAGACCAGGAGTTGGGGGCTGCACTCATCTAGGATTAGACCACTGCACTCCAGCTGAGGCAAGAAAGACAAGAAAGAAAGAAAAGAAAGGAAAGAAAGAACGAACAAATGAACTAATTCATATTCTGCTATTAACCATACAAACAGGCCTAAAATAATAATATATGCAAATATCTTAAACTTTCAACTTAACAAATTTTTAAATTTAAAAAAGTTATCATTCAGGTATAATATTCAGTCTAGCGAACTGATGGGCTATGCTTATGACATGAATTTTATACAGAAGACATCATTTCCTTCCAAATACTTGGGAAATATCAGTTTCCTTAAGACCTTAACGTATTCACCCTATAACTGTGTTTTGACTGGATTTCATTTGGAGTAAGGAGCCAATGCTATTTTTAATAAGCCAAAACAAAGTAAAACTGATGATTACATTATTGGACTTTGTCCTTGTTTTAATCATTTCTTTCTGAGCTTTGGAAAGCAATTGCATCATTTTAAAAGCACACCTGTTTCATAAGAGAATGCTTTCTTAAAAAATGCTTCAACTTACAAATAAACATGAATCTAATTTAACACAGAACACATCAACTTTTGATCTTTATCCCTCAACACTGTCCTATTTTCTAAAATACTTCAAAAAGGGCCAAACTCAAACAGCCCACATGCCTAATGAGAGAATAGGTCTTGAAGCCAGGGAGACCTGTGTTCCAACACTGACTTTTGCTGCCAGCCTTACTCAAAATCGCTTACCCTGACACACAGCAGATGCTACAGACTTGGGACATCACTCAACCTGCAAAGTATTAAAGTGCAAGGAAAAGCACGCCACACTACGTCTCTAATTAAAAATAGAAATAATATCTCTATTATTTCTATGTAAAAACTACTTTCAGAATATACCAATTGTTCTTAGGCTTAAAAACCTCCGGCCCTTCAAAGTTGCCTCAAATAATTTCTCTCAATTTGATGCAAGTTAACTTGACAGTGAAGAAATACTTTTTTTTTTTTTTAACCACATTAAGGCTCTCATGTGGCCCATTAAAGTGTTTGGGATTATTAGTACAGTTATTAAATGTTTAATGCATTGTACAGAGGGTGATCTTTCTGTGCTATGAGAACTCTAACTTCAGCATGCTCTGATCAGAATGCTCAACTAACTGTTTGCAGATTTTTGCACTTGGTGCCCTAACATCAGTTAAAATGTGGAATACAGAGGAAAGAATTTACCCGAGAGCTTAACAGAACAGAGAAAGAAGTTGGGGCAAGAGTCAGCAAACAGGAAACATCCTCTCATTTGTCCTGATGCCAAATGAACTTAAGACAGTTGTCCTGGGGCAACATTCAAAATCTGGGAAAACACATCAACTAGAATACACCTCAAAGGACATATGTTAAAAAGTTGAGACCAGGAGACAAGCCCACTGACTCCCGACCCTCACCTCCCACTCCCGGGTGGAGTTTTGTAACCAAACCTACAGGCACCCTTCTCTGCACTTTTCTCTGAGTAGTTTGCAAGAGCTCCAAATGACTGTCCTCACTGTGGTTAGGGTCACTGCTTTGGAAACTGCACAAAAAAATACCACCCAGAAATAATAAGAAGTGATGGAAATTACTTTTAAAGATTTCCTTTTGGCACAGGTTTATCTAAAGAAGGCAACTCCCTTTGAAAATTATATACAACTTGGTGTTCTTCTTAAATCACTGAGCTGGAAGTATGGGGGTCTAAAGTATAAGAGTCTAGAGACTAATGTGAGCTACTCTCCCTCCACTGTCCTTGCCAGAAGGCACAGGTGTCCCAGGGAAACACACATCCTTAGTGCCAGGCAGCGGCTGCAGGAACGCTGACTTCTTTACTCTGCTGCAGAGGGGCAGTGATGGTGAGAAGCACAGCTGGCACCCTCCTGGCCACCCAGCCCTCAACCCAGCCAGCCAAAGCCCTGAGCACACCACTGGCAGCCCTAATGCAAAAGGTGGCCCCTAAAGCCTACTCAAAAGCCTTACATCCCCTAAATTAAGGACATCCTGGCCCACCTGAGATCTTCTGGTCTCAAGTCCCTCCAGTGCCTTAAGGCTTCTCTCAGCCAGCAGCCCTAAGTATTTTTATAACTCCTGTACTACCATTGAAAGGTCCAGGTAACACTCCCCAACCTCAGAGATATTTATGCCTAAGATGGATAAGGTAGGAGGTAACATGTGCCAGATCGTCCCAATCTTCTCCTACCTGCCTTTGACTGATTTAATGATTAGATTTAATCATTTCATGCTCGCTCAATTTCAGAGCTTGGGTTCTGGGATAAGACAGTCCAGGTCTGAATCCAAACCTTTTATCTCTGTGACCCAAATTTCCTAATCTTCTGTACTTTAGTTTCCTCATCAACAAAATGGAAATAATAACCATACTGAACTCATGGGCATTTCCTGAGACCCTGTGACGCCTTTGGTACAATGCCCAGCACACCAGTTGTACTCCAAAAAGTGAGTGAGAGACATTCCTCTGGGAGGTCTCTGCTTTTCCCTCCCTGAGTTTTGCTCTACTGCTGGGCCCTCTTCTTGAACTGGAATAGGACAGGAATTTGCTGAACTGTCCCCGGAAGCAGAAAAGTCCTGACACAAATTATTTTGTAGCACTAAACAGGTGACTGTAGTAAGGATGGAAACCAGTTTCTATTTCACGTTAGTCTCATTTAGAACCTGAAAGTGACATAATATTAGAGTCATCATACATCATTCACTGACCAAGACACTTGTGAAACTAAAAGAGTGCTACTAAAAATGACAGCACCTAGGACTATCCTTCTCAGAACCCACCAGTATAAGTTCTATCATTATCAAGAGAAACCCAATCAAGTACAAGGCCAAAGTCAAAACCCAGCTGTCACCTGTTTTTGTAAATAATATTTTACTAGAACACAACTATGATTGGTTATATGCTATGTCTGCTTTCACCAACAGTGGCTGAGTCGAATTAGTGTAACAGAAACTGTAAGCTTTGCCAGACCTAAGAGATGTATGATTGGCCTCTTTACAGAAAAATTTTGCCAAACCCTGTTCTAGACTCAAATAACTCAGCCTTCCAATCCCATAGTCTCACATTTGTATGCTGTTCTCAGACAAGGAAAAACCCCAGCAATTTACTTCTCTTATGATAAGCATGGGTTTTTACTATGTGGCAATTTCATATTTAAAATGAAACTAAAATGTATCAAAACGCATCTTCCTCATAGGCACCAAATTTCCAGATGATTCTTTCCAACCAGAAAGAATCCAAAGAAGCAGGCATCACTGTGATGACAGAGAACTCTGTATACAGAACATCAAAGGAGTTCCACTAATGAATGAAAAGGAGAGACTGGGTGTCAGTAACGGCAGGACTGTGACAGGAAGGGCTGTCACATGCACAGTGTGTCAGCGTAGCTTGGTGACTCAGTGCTCTGCTGTCAATGTGACCACCGTACCTAACTGTGGGGCTTCACCCATTCCACGCCTCGTCTGGGAAACGGGTAGGACAGGAAGGTGACGAGCATCGGGCAAGATGGAAAATGTCCCGCTGCTTCTTGTAAATTTCGCCATAAGTACCGCTCTTGTTACTGCTAAAGAGCTGGTGGGCATATTCTGTAGACAAAATTAAAACTGGAGGTAGGTTTCAAGGAGCCAGATTGCAGCTCAAAGTAAAGAAGAGTCTTATCACCTTACTGCCTGCCCGGGAGTCAGGTGAACATCCTCATAGAATTCAAAATCCCTGCCAGTACCCCCAGGGCCACTGTGACCTGGAGGAGGGGAGGATGCTGAAGGGGCTGCCAAAGGGTAAGAAACTGAATAAACAACTGTCAATCTGTCACTCTCTGAGACTGTGATTAAGGAAGCTTTATGTGTCCCTGAGAGATGGATACATACCATCAGCCCATCTTACTGAGGAAATACGTATGATATAGCAGAGATTACATGGGTGTCAGCAGACTGTGAGAACAATCTATTGCCAACTTTTGCAGTTCTGAAGGACCATCAGCAACTCAGAACAAAATAAAAAAAAACAGCTGGTTCCATTTCAGCAGAAAGGGCAAAGGTGAGGCAAGAACTTGGTGCCAAAGCTACAGCACCCTGACGAGGTAACCCAGGGAGTGGGCCAGTCTCCACCAACAGACCCAGCAGTCAGGGCTGGGAGGATACTTCAGAGGGACTACTGTACTGAATTCAAGCTGAGACCATTCATCCTGGCCCATTAAGGATTTGCCAGGTGCCTGAGGCTACAGCTAGACTCCCACCCACTGCAGCCTGCCCTGTCTTGGTGGAACTGCTCCCCACTGATCGTGGCAGGCAGACAGATACCTGGGTGCACGTTGGGCCTGGCTGCCCCTTACCTAGGAAGAAAAATAACTGTGGCCATGAGGAATATGGCTCATGGTTCTTTAGCTTGAGGGTCATTAGTTCTGAATACAGATCAAGAGTTTTTGTAAAAATAAATAAATAAAAGAGAAACAAGTAGAGGAAAAGGAGAAAGCATAAACTTGCTGTAGAAAATTACAGTTGAGCTGGGCATGGAGGCTCATGCCTGTAATCCCAACACCCTGGGAGGCCCAGGCAAGTGGACTGCTTGAGCTCAAGAGTCTGAAAACAGCTTGAGCAACAGTGAGACCCTGTCTCTAAATATAGCCAGGCCAGACGTTGTGGCAGGCACCTGCAAGTCCCAGCTACTTAGGAGGTTGAGGAGGAGAATCACTTGAGCCAGAAGTTTGAGGGTGTTGTGAGCTATGATGCCATGGCACCCATGATGCCAAGGGTGAAAGTGAGACGCTGTCTGAAAAAAAAAAAAAAAAGAAATCACAGCTGAAACATGGAGGCTGGGTTGGACAGTTGGGCAAAGGTGGTGTTCTCCCGGAACACAAGCGGTCCATCTTTTTTTCTTGAATGATTAGCGTGAAATGTCTTTCCTAAGGCTTTGAATCTTCGACGCCCTCCATCTCAAGCTGTCTCCCCCATGTCACATGTAACTCCTTTACATGGCACTTCAGTTTATAAAGCTCAACACTTCCAGGAACTAGCAGCCCTACTCCTGTTCTTGCAGATGAGGAAACTGAGGCTCACAAAACAGCAGTGACTGGGCCAATGGCCCACAGCTGAATTGCAGGGAAAGGGACCACAGTGTGCCAGCCCAGTGACCTTCTTATCACATTATTGGATGGCTTCTGGGTGCTAAAAACCTCAGACAGGCTGGGAGAAGGATGAAGTGGGGAGAGAGGGAAGAAGACAGGTCCTTTCTCAGACGTTACTTCCTCACATCATCCTCATCCTCATGCCAATCCTGCTGGGTCTGTACATGCTCTTTGGAGCAGCAAAGTGAACCACCAGGGGCCAAGTCCATGATCACACCTGGACTGGCTGACACTACTAATCCCCCTCCCCAAGGCTGTTTGGAAGGCAGGTGTGTCGGCACTAAGGCAGGTAGGACGGCCCTGCAGGCAGCTCTGCACCAGTTTGGGGGAACAGGGTGATAGAACCAGGCAAGGGCCAGAGGCATTATGAGGAGGAAGGACAAGGGAGGTGCAGGTGGGGTGAGGAGGAGCAGGGAATGAGATAGAAGGACCTTCAGACACATGTTTCTCCACTGCAGCAGGTGGGGTCAAAGCCCCAGAAAGCCGATCTGAAGGCAGTTAGGGGAACATATATCAACCAGCAGTTTGCAATCCAGTCTTTGATTTGATGGAAAGAGAAAGTGGCTCTCATATGATGCCCTATGATGCCAAAGCAACTTAAATGCCTCTGGCCCATTCCCCACCCATCAACTGGCCTATGCTCTCATTGCCACCTGCCCAGGTCTCCTGGCTCTTCCATCAGCTTTCCCTGTGCTTCTTGGCAGTTTCTAGAGAAATGGCAGGAGGTGGTGATTGCAGTGTAAGTCTCTGCTGGAGCTTTTCCAAGCCCAGTTCCATGGCTGTCTACACAGCGAGGCCACAGGGGCAGCAAAGCCTTTAGGTCCTCAACCTGTGGGTTGCAACCCACAGGAACTGTATTAAAAGGCTGCGGCATTAGGAAGGTTGAGAACACTGCCTTAGGATGAGGCCACATCAAACCACACAGCTCCCTACTGCCCCACCCCGTCCCAAGCCCAGCCTTGCACACTGGCAGTAAGAGGCCACTGCCCATCAACACTGGCCAGGTGCTCTCTCCCTGGGTGTGAGCTGGGTGTGAACTGCCTAGAGCTGCTGAAGAGGACAGACAAACCATCTGCCTTTGACATGTGCAGACCTTGGGTATGAATTTCAACTCTACCAAGTGCTAGTTGTGTTTCAGTTGCCTTCAGGAAAATGGGCATAATTAAGCTCATCTCAAGAAGCTGTAGTCAAGATTCAAGGAGATTGCACCTGGCATTTGTCTGGCACTCGGAGGCACGTGAACAACTCTATGTCCCCCTTTTCTCCCGGTACTCAGGAAGTGAACAGCATGACATGGGCGCACAGGGCAACTGTCCTCTCCTCCTCCTGCTTCTCCACTCCCGCATTCGTCTCCTACTCTCGGAATCTTCAGCTGGATGCCTGATAAATCCAACACGAGGGCTGTCCAGAAAGTACCCAGCCACACAGTGTGAAAAACAGAGACATACAGGGCTGCACAGCGTCTGGACAGCCCCGCACACAGGCAAAGACGACGGATGTTCTGGGGCTTCACAGGCTTGTACAGGCACATCCACGACAATGACACTATAATCAGCTTGGATGATGATCGCGTTCTACGCTCAGGAAGATATGACTGTGTTAACAATTACACCTGAAAATATGTTAAACTACAGTTTTGCTTTTCCTTCAGTGTTGGAATAAATCACTTTCTTTGAAGTACCTGATAAAGACAGCTAGCTTGCACTCTGGGGCCCTGCATATTGTCCAGTGGCGCCACAGGAGCGTGGCTCACACACAGGGCGGATCACATCGTTTCACACCTTGTCTTGATCGATAACCCGCCTTGCTTCTGCCCTAAACACGGCCCACCACGCCCTACGCCCACTACTGTTACTGCTCCTTTCTCCAACCCTCCTTTTCCTTTCCCTCTGCAGTCAGAATGGATTCAAATCACGAGAACTATTCATCATATTTGACCTTGACCTTTCTCTAGCAGCAAATTCACAATACTGACTTCAGAAGGGTAACTAGTACCCGGGTGGCACCCAGTCTCTTCCCCTTACCAGTCAGGAAGAGGGACTAACAACTGCTCTGAAATTTTCTTTTGAAAAATAAAATTTTTAAAAATTTATTACACCGTTTTTCTTACTTTTAAATTCTGAGTTAATACCACCACACTGGGCTCAAAAATGACCAATAACTTGGTCAATAACCTTGCTATTAACAATTCTGTACATATAATTTTAATGGCTACACGAAAATCTATTATATAGCTTTATCAAAGTTGATCCATCGACTCAATGCTGGATCAGCTGTCTCTAGCTCTTCACCATTGTAAACAATGATCCAGTGAACATCTTTCTGCATTAAACCTTTGTCCACAGAGTGGGATTCCAAACCATGTTTTCTTTTTTTTTTCTTTTTTATTGAATGGTAACTATGTACATTAATGCATTTCTGGGGCAGGAGAAAGTCTGGTCTCTATTGAGGTGATAAACCCCCAAGCTTGGGAAATGAGGCCCAGAAGGGAGACTACCTACTTCACATTGTTGCAAGACTGTCCCACCTACTAGCCACTGTGCTCAGATATATCACAGCCCCAAATCCGAGGATTTTTGTCCACAGTGGCCAGACTGCCCCACGGTACTTTGCTGACAACTCTCAACTCAGTGGATCTTGGTCAAGTCATATTCCATTTGGGCCTTTAGATTCTTCAGCTATAAAACTACAAGCTGGAATGAGATTATCTCAATGCTCCCCACCACCTTTATAATTGAATGGTTTTAGAAAAGAGAATACATTTTACAAGACCCAGCAGTAACTTTTCCCACCAATTTTACAGTCAGATTTCTCCAATGCAGAATTACAACCTGACGCCAATCACTGTGGCAGTTATGAGAGACCTTGTGCCCTGGCACTAGGTCAGACATTGTGGGAAGAATCATAGGGAGGAGAGGTGAAGCCCTGACTCAGAGTGGAAGTGGGAAATGAATCCACCACGGAGCTAGCAAGGAATGCTTACAGAGCCTCTCACAGCAGCACCCCAGAGGAGACCACAGTCCAAATGTGTCTGCCGACCAGTATTAAGATGTCAGGCTGAGAAGTTTAACAGCCTCCCTGAGCCGGACCCCAAGGCCCACAGGGAACCCTCTCAATGGACAGCCACTTGGAGTCGTTGGCCCTACTCAGAATCTACTTAATTTGACTATCTGCTTTCCCAGGCCCCAGCAGATGGGAACTCATAAATAAGAAGTGAGACGTGGGACTGCAGGAGAGTTAGAGGCAGGCTCCCTGGCAACAGCAAGAGGGGAGAGCTGCCAGCTAACAGAAGGGGAGGGCGGTGAGTTTTAGCAAAAACAGGCAGAAGAGTTTCAAAAGCAAGGCAGTCTGGGGCCTTACAGCAGGAGCATGTTGCCAGCCGCCCCTGGGAGCATTCATGGATACAGCAATTGGTGTTCAAAAGATGGGTCTGATCAGTCCACACCAAACACTTGTAGATCATATTTAAGAAGATAGGGCAATAAGAAGAAAGGTGGGTAATCTAAATCTGCAAGGTATTTTAGAATAATTTCCATTAAAGGGGTTTCAGATAAAGGGATAAGCATTACTTATTTCAAGAGTCGCACCTGTTGAGCATCTCATGCTGAGGGTAACACAAGACAAGGGGAAACTAACCTGCATAGGAATGTCATGAGGAGAAAGATTTTCAGGGCGGGGCTGTCCTAGGCTCTGTCTGTGTCGTCATTGTGCCCAGCAACGTGTTAAGGCCAAACTAGGTGATCGCAGAGCAGACTGATGCCCCATTGGCAGGGTTGTCTATGCACAGACACTGCTGACTGCAACCAGGTGAGGCTGGAGCCTCTTGCCTGCCATGTGGACTCTCTGAGAAACTCCACTCTTATCTCTACCTCTCCTTCCTTTACATCAGTGATTTTCAACCAGTGTGCTGTGAAAAATTTTTAAAGATCATTAATTATTTTCAAAAGAACTTCAAAGCAAAGTATTTTTTTTACTTTGTTTTTTTATCAACATAATTTAAGTGTGCTGCAAAAGTTTTAACTATTGGTGTTAAGTGTGCCATGAGATAAAAAATGGTTGAAAACCACTGCCCTGGCTCGGCGCCTGTGGCTCAAGCGGCTAAGGTGACAGCTACATACACCTAAGGTGGCAGGTTCGAATCCAGCCTGGGCCTGCCAAACAATAATGACGGCTGCAACCAAAAAATAGCCAGGCGTTGTGGCGGGTGCCTGTGGTCCCAGCTACTTGGGAGGCTGAGGCAGTAGACTCACTTGAGCCCTCCAGGAGTTGGAGGTTGCTGTGAGCTGTGATGCCATGGCACTCTACCCAGGGGGAAAGCTTGAGGCTCTGTCTCAAAAAAAAAAAAAAGAAAAGAAAAGAAAACCACTGCCCTACATGCAAACCAGAAACTGAGGCTCTGCTAACAAATTATAAGGCATGGTTGCCTCTAGCAGGGAGAAAGCAACCAAGGATGGCAGTTAAAAGGAATTTTAATGTTTATACACACACACACACACACACACACACACACACACACACACACACACATAAATTTAAAGGAGAATGCTTCAGTTCCTTGCTTTTAAAGTATACACAAAGAAATAATAAAAAAGGCCGGAAGCAAATATGCCAAGATGTTAACTGTGGCAAATTCTGGGTGGTTGGTATAAAAGTGTTTGTATATTAAGACTTTTTTGGTATTTTCTAAATATCTCAAAAAATATATAAATGTCTTAACACAATAACTAAGAAAAAGACATGAAGACTATGTTAACCAGTTGGATGAAAGTATTTCAAATTGTATACAGAAACAGTACACTGTACCCCATCATAGTATTAATGTACACTGCTATGATTTAATAAATAAATAAATTTTTAAAATCTCAAAAAAGAAAAGATGACAGGCTTCCCAGGTTTCCGTCACTAAGTTGTTTGTCCATGTGTGCATCCCTTCAAATCCTTGCTACCTTGCCGTGCCTAACATTCCCCACGCCGCAAGGATGCAGCAGCTAACTCATGATCAAACCCCAACCCTAGTGAGGCCTTCCGTCCTCAGCTTAAGCTTACGCTGCGTTTGGAACTCTTACTATAAAGGCGAGTAGAAGAGAGCGTCTCCTCTAGCTTCACACAGAGCAAAACCCAAATCCCTGGCCTGGATCCCACAAAACCTTACCTGAGCCATCTCCTCCCTCCTCTCCCGCCTCACCTCACCTCACCATCCACACCCTCTTTTACAGGGCAGCCACAGCGACCTCGGTCCTCTCCTTCTCAGGCCCTTTGTCCTTGCAGTTCCCCTGCTTAGAGCATGCTCACCTAACTGCTCACACAACAGGCTCTTCACATCCCTCAGGTTTCAGTTCAAATTTCATCATCTCACCGAAAGGCCCTCCCTGACATCCTCTGTCCCGCCACCCAATCTCCCTCCTCGGTGCTGACTTCTCTCCTTCTCTGTCATAGCTCACTGGTCTCCCAAACGCCTAGAACACTCTCCTGGGTCACCTGATTTAAAATCACAGCTTTGCTTGAAATTTGCTAAGTGAGTAGACCTGAAATAGTCTCACTTGCACCCCCCTGCCCAACTCTGTGAAGAGCCAGAGGTATTAACAGCTGGAATGGGGCAATAATTTTATGATGTCTATCAAGCCTCGTGCACACCTCAAATACAGGGTGTCCGAAAAGTAGCCCTGAAAGTTGTTATTTGTGGGAAAACTGGGAAATTTAGCTAAATATACCTTTATTTTCAAAATATTCATTACAAAATTTTACAAAATATTTACAAAATATTCTCTATGTGTTGGCCAGCTCTTTGTAAAACTTTGTAATCTTTTTAACAAATAAAGGTACATTTAGCTACAATTTCCTATTTTCTCATGTAAGGTGACTTTAGGGGCAACTTTCAGACACCATGTGTAGAAGCCCAGAGATGTTTTGCAGCCAGTGGACAAGTCCTTGGGTAGCTCAGCGCTCTGGGAATGAGAAAAGATGGGTCACTCGTTAGTGAGCAGGTGCTGGACCTTGAGCATCTGTGGTGCTTCAGTGTGGGAGTTGAGCCCATGGGGAAAGAGCACATGGTGATCCTTAAGCACGTAGCCCCTGTATATGATTGCTGGGCACGCCCCACACCTGTTACCCTCTCAATAAATAGCCACTGCAGAGGTGGTGCAAAGCTCTCCTGCACCTTTGGTGAGCCTCACCTTTTGTAAGCTTGTACTTTCAATCCACATCCTGTCTGCTTCCTTCGGGTGGCTCCGACAACCATGTATATACAGTTTTTCTTTGTCAATATATCTCAATAAAGCTGGGGAAAAAAATAAAATTGCAGCCTGTCCATGATCCCCAGTCTCATTTCTCCTGGTATCTTTTACCTTGTTCTACTTTTTCTTGTTGGACAGTACTTCCCACCTATCAACACACTCTATAATTTATGTATTTTGGTTATTGTTTGTGGTCTGTCTCCTGCACTAGACTATGAGATCCACAAGAGATAGATCTATGTTCCTTTTGTTCACTGACATGCCCCAAGGGTCTCAACAGTGCCCTCAGTAACACCTGAGGTTGGGCAAACCCATTTCACAACAATCATACATACATCTTGTTTATCAGATCACTTTTTACTGTTTGTTTCCCCTCCAAATAGCCAGAAAGTATCAACAAGCAACATGAAGCAACAGCCTATCTTGTTTAATCTGCATGCCCAGCACATAGAAGAGGACGGGACACATTAGAGGTGTTCAGGAAATTTAAGAAACAAACGAAAACACTGTCAGGCTAGGTCCAATGTAGGCATTCCTATAAAAGGATTTCATGGCAATCCAGCTACCCATTTTCCTCTGATTCCGTGAAAGAATCTTAGCCATCTGAAAAGGAATCAGTGTTTTAACTAGCACAATCACAATGCAAAAAATAATTATTTCACTATTCTGCATCCCAAATTTGGAAGTCAACTTCAGATTGTAATTGCTGCCTAAATCCCAGTAGTAAACAAACCAGCTTTGCGTTTTATATGTTACCATGAGGCGCTCCAGGTTTGCTTTTCAGAGCCAAAGAAATGTTGACACAGTTGCACACCAAGTTTCAACATGCTGATCATGTTAAAATAGTGCATAAGAAATATTTTTCCACTTTATAAAAAGCCAGACTGTTTACATGCTTAAGTGGCCAGAGACTTTGCTATCTGTGTGTGGTCCTGAAGTTTCAATATCATGACCACGAATACAAAAGTGGAGCAGCATGCAACAAACTAGTTTGTATAGTTCCATGGCCAAAACGTGAATCAAGATGTTACCACGCAAGAGCTCTTAACCACGTAGGTTAAAGGCAGGGGTGGGAGAGGCTATGAAAATTTAACTTTATTATATTTTCAAAGAAAAAAATTTAATGGAATTAGATTACATGTACATAATATAGAGAAATATACTGAAGAGAGAACGAGAGAAGAGCAGAAGAGAGAGAGGAGAAATAGCTCCTAAGGTTTTAGCCCTCATCTTCTTCATCAAGATCACACGTAAATAATGCTGAGCAAGCATTAACCACAAGCCCCCAAAGTCAAGGAGCAGAAAAGAGCTCTGAAAAGGTTACCAAACAGGACTCTTCTGCGCAAACATGACAGAGCTGAGAAGCGCTACTTCAGCTTGGGCCAGTGGCTTACCACAGGCCTTGCGCAATCTCCTAGGAGCACCCGCTAGGGGGAGGGGCCCCAAGTTCATGGCCCAGTCCTAGGAGAAGACATGGACCGTCTCCTGAGACTTTCCCATTTTCCAAGTAGCACTGGCTTTCGTCTGCAGTCATTTCGTCTTTCTTCGAGCTAGAAATAGAATTTAAGCAGGGACTCCACCCTGTCCAGACAAGATATAAGTAAAAAGAGACCTCACAGAGAGAAAAATTATCTGCATCTGACTGATTGAAGACATACACACATTCCCAGAGTCCAGAGTTTAAATACTCGAGACGGTTTCTGAAGTCGGGGCTGTTTGCATTTATCATTCCTCTAAGTCCCCAAGTGCTTCAGGTTAGTGAGGACTGCTGGTTCTCACATTTTTAATAGGTCTCTACTTGAAGAAAGTTCTCGGTACACTGTGTCTAAACAAAAAAAAAATAAAATTAAAATAAATTGCTGAATGTAAGCAGATTCATGTTGCAACATGAAATGCCATTTCCCATTTGATCACCAAATACACAAATTGTTATTCTCAGTTGAGTGAATAAATGAAAGAATGGTACTTCATTAAATTTTTTTTTCCTGGCATTATTTTTTTTTTCCTCCTACAGTTTCTTTTACAGAGTTTTCTGTGGCTATAGGTCAGAACAGTTTTCCTGTTGCTATGAGAACAAGGAAAATAAGTCAAGTTTAAAATTCACTTGGGGGTATGGGCCCGCCACATTTCCGGCTACCTAAGCCTTGCTGGGTGTGTGTTCAATACTCTTCCCTACAAGCAGTGAATTGTGGCCATTTAACATGGCCTCTCTCCATCATGGTCCATCTTGCTGGCCAAGAAAATCCCACAAGCCTCACAGAGGCTCTAACAGATCAGTAAATGGTCTCCTGCACTGAGAGGAGAGGAATGTGAGACCAAAGTTACATTTCTCCAAGTGCAGAAATGCTTGGGCCTCCCCAACTCTGCCAAACACTGGTAGTGCTTCCCACTTCCTCTACAACAGTGCCACAGACCAAGTATTAAAATAAAGAGCCCTGGAAAGGTAGATAAAGGGCCAGAAAGCCCCTTACAAAGGAGCCCTTTACATGCATGAAGCACAAATCACTTCCACTGTCCTCTACAGCCTTCCAGATCTGCCTCACTGGAGGTCACGTAGTTCCCACAAGGACCAGACCTGTCCCTGCAGGAGAGTGAGTCTTCCTCTATTTTCAGGGAATTCTCTATTCACAATTAATCTGTCCATTCTTCCAGTGCTACTAAGTCTTTAAGAAAGAAAGAAAAGCTGGATGTGGTGGCTCATATCTGTAATCCTAGCACTCTGGGAGGCTGAGGTGGGAGGACTGCTTGAGCTCAGGAGTTTGAGACCAGCCTGACCCAAAGAGGGAGATCACTGTCTCTCCTAAAAATGGAAAAATTAGCCAAGTGTTGTGATGGACACTTGTAATCCTGTTTTCTTGGGAGGGTAAGACAAGAAGATAGCTTGAGCCCAAGAGATTGAGGTTGCTGTGAGCTATGATGCCACAGCACTTTACTGAGGGCCTCGAGGTAAGACTTTATCTAAAAAAAAAGAAGATAACACCTGATGTACTTAACTGAACCACACTCCAGAGTTTGAAGAATAAAACCTTCAGTCCTAAGGATAGCAGGCTGGGCATGGTGGCTCATGCCTGTAAGCCTAGCACTCTGAGAGGCCAGAGAGAATGACTGCTTGAGGGCAGGAGTTTGAGACTAGCCTGAACAAGAGTGAGACCTTGTCTCTACTAAAAGTAGAAAAATTAGCTGAGTGTGATGGCAGGAGCCTATAATCTCAGCTACTGGGTACTCAGGAGGCTGAGGCAAGAAAATCACTTGAACCCAGGAGCTGGAGACAGTGAGCTATGATGACACCACTGCACTCCAGCCTGGGTGACAGAGTGAAATCCCATCTCAAATAACAATAATTTTTTTTTTTTTTTTAAAGAACTACTCTGGGTAGCGCCCATAGCTCAGTGAATAGGGCACCACCCACATACTCAGAGCGGGGGGCGTTCTGAACCCAGCCTGGGTCAGCTAAACAATAATGACAACTATAAAAAAAAAAGCTGGACATTGTGGCAGGCACCTGTAGTCTCTCAGCTACTTGGGAGGCTGAGGCCAGAGAATCACTTAAGCCTAAGAGTTGGAGGTTGCTGTTAGCTGTGATGTCATGGCACTCTACCTACGGTGAGATTCTGTCTCAAAATACATACATACATAAATAAATAAATAAAAGAACTACTCTATTTAGGAAAGCTGAAGCTATAAAGGAAAGGTCAAGTCTGCTCTCCACTCTTACAAAGTATCTAGGCCTTCTTCATGGCTGCTGCTCCTTCCATAAAGAGCATTACAGGTTGAACTCCATACCCAAAAGATCATTAGGATAAGGCCTTGCTCCCAGGACCTGTGAGTGTGATCTTATTTGGAAATAGGATCTTTGCAGTTCTAATCAAGTGAAGATGAGGTCATCAGGGAGAACCCCTGATCCAATATAACTGTCGTCCTTGTGTGAAGGGAAGACGACAGAGACGCAAAGGGCAAGGATGGTTGTGCAATGACAAAGGCGAGGGTGAGGGCACGGCACCTGCCAATCAAGAGACGCCAAGGCAGGTGCGCACCTCGTGTGCACAAGGTGAGGGTGCTCAGCATACCCCCTGGGTGAAGGGCTCAGCTACAACTTGAACTTTACCTAAGAAATGAAAACAATGTAATCTAAACATGTGTACCCTCATATCAATTGGAAATTGAAGAAAAAAAGAAATGCCAAAGATTGTCAGCAAACATCAGAAACCAGAAGAGGCAAGGAAGGCTCCTCCCTGAAATCCCTCAAAGAGAAAGCATGCCCTGTCCACACCTTCATTTCCGAACTCTCGTCTCCAGAATCATTAGACAAAAAATTTCTGTTGTTTTAAGATACCATGTTTGCGGAGCTTTGCTACAACAGCCCCAGGAAACTAACACAAAGAGCGAGTCTTAAGCTGACAAGAGCAGTCGTGACATGTGTGAAGGACAATGCCTTATGAAAGCACAGGGCATACACATCAAATCCATGACAGGGTGGCAGCAGGCTGTCCCAAAGAGCAGGTTCACAGAAAATAGCATGTGTAGCTCCTTCTTCGGGGAGCCTCGTACTGTCTGGCTCAACACTTTCTAGGATGCTTTAAAGGTCTATCCAACCCCAGCCCCACCTCTAGGCCATCAGTCATCTGCCAGTTAGGGAGATTCAGTAATCACTTTAACCCAGTGGCACTCTGGAAGACAGCAGCCCTGGAGGCCCAGAAGGACTACCCCACATATATCCTTGGGTCCCACCTTAATGTGGCACACAAAAGCAGGAAACACTGCTGACATAAAGGGAAGACGGAGCGCAGGGCATGCCATAGTGAGACGACCTGCAGTTGCACTAATGCCAGAGCAGTGTCCACTGTCAGCAGCCCAAGGCATTAGAAGAAGAATCGAACTCACGGTTACAAATGCTGAAACCAAATAGCAAAAACGACAGCACAAACCATCAAGTCTGAAAGCTAGATGCCCACTGTGAAGGCCTGCTAGTACCTACCAGCAAAACACCAAATATTTACTGAGCACTATGGGCCAGACGTTATTTTAGACATTAAGGATATAGCAGTGAATAAACCAGGTAAAAACTCCTGTCTTCAAGAAGTTTGCATTATAATGGAACAGGGGGGTGGGGGGGAAAGACATAACCCATTAGAAGATGGTCCGAGTACAGTGGAAAACAATACAGCAGAGAACAGAATGGGAAGAGGATGGTGGAGGTTAACAGATTAAATGGGATGGTCAGGAAAGGCCTCAAAGAGAGAAGGATATCTGAGGAAGGAAGAATCGGCTGCAAGTGTCTCAGGGAAGAGTTCCACGCAGTGGGAGCAGCAAAAGCCAAAACCATGAGAGGGGGGCTGGTACCTTCGAAGAACACCAAGAAGGCCCTTGCAGTTGAGGGGAGTGGCACGTGGAGAGTGAGCATGCGTGCATACGCGCAGGGAACAGTCAGGACACAGGGCCTTAGGGGCATGGGCACTGCCTCTAAGTAAGACAGCAGGATCAGCATCCCAGCACTGAGGAAGAGGAGAATGTGGTTTGACTAATGCTTCGTCCGGGTCCTATGCTGCTCTGTGGAGTGCAAGGTGAAGCAGGGTAAGGAGCAGAGGCCAGGACGAGAGCCCTGCAGTGTGTTTCTTCAAGTGCTGAAATGAACGTACCTCCCACTTCCTGCACAGCAATGCCACAGAGCAGCAATTAAAGAGAGGCGCTACCTCTCCTCATTTAAAGGGATAACTGGCACGCCTTCACCAGCACTGAGGATTACAAATCTCTGCCAGTGCAGTGCAGTTAGTTAACCCCATCTTAAAGAAAAATGAATACACTACCATTTCAGCTCCACCCAATAAAAATCTGCCAGTTCTTTGCTTGATGAAACTAAATGCAGCTTAAAGACCTATTTGAGGGCTAGGTGTGGTGGTTCATGCCTGTAATCCTAGCTCTCAGGGAGGCCACGGTGGGTGGATCATCTGGAGTTTGAGACTAGCCTGAGCAAGATAGAGACCCTGTGTCTACTAAAAATAGAAAAATTAGCCAGGCATGGTGGTACATGCCTGTAGTCCCAGCTACGCAGAGGCTGAGGCAAGAGGATTGTTTGAATCGAGGAGTCTGAGGTTGCTGTGAGCTATGATGATGCCATAGCGCTCTACTCTGCTCAAAAGAGTGAGACTCTGTCTCAAAAAAACAAACAAAAAAAAGATCTGTCTGAGGAGAAATGGTCTGCCCCATTCATCAGAGCTCTGTGAGCACTGTGCCCATTTTTACAAAGGCATTCAGGGTCTGCCTGTAAAAGCAGAAGTACATTTTCTATAATAAAAGGGCTTATTACAAAACAGAACTAGATTTTCAAAAATGAGTTGTCTGTGTCTCAAGAAAATGAGAAGAAATCAATACAATAGGATATAAATTCTTCTTGACAGGGATAACAATTCTTATTTCACCACCAGACCTTTTTAATTCTGTCTGTCTGGGTAAGTAGCAGCAAGGAAAACCTGCCATCTGGCACAGCCGCCATCTCTTTGTGGCCACACAATAAGTCTTGGGGCAGCCTTGCCCACCACCCTCGAGAACCACACGGGGTGGCAGCATCGAGGAGGTAAAACAAGGAGGCTTCTGTGGAGGCAGGAGTATTTGCCATCAGCAGCTCTGCCCCTGGTGGAGGGAACATTGAGGTCCGTGAGTACTTCTTGGCTGGGACTCAAAGGGAGGCAAAGGATTCAATTCACCGATGAGAACAGCTCCTTTTCAGCTGAGTTCCGCTGCTACTTACTAGCATCTTTTTTGTTTGTTTATTTGTTTTTTGGAGTCATAGTCTGGCTGTGTTGGCCCAGGCTAGAGTGCAGTGGTGTGATCATAACTCACACCACTGCAACCTCAAACTCCAGGGCTCAAGCGATCCTCCTGGCTCAGTCTCCTGAGTAGCTGGAACTACAAGAGTGCCCCACCATGCCCGGATAATTTTTCTATTTTTAGTAGAGACGGCATCTCCCTATTGCTCAAGCTGGTCTCAAACTTCTGAGCTCAAGTAGTCTTCCTGCCTTGGCATCCCAGAGTGCTAGGATTAAAGGTGTGAGCCACTGCACCCAAACTTTAGCATCTTTTATAAAGGATACGCTTGTGGGGAAAGGTACAACAAGTGAGAGTTAAATTTAAATAAAAGCATCTGTTCTTCTTTGGAGTATACTGAAAATGCTGCTGTATTAGTTAAGAGTTCAGGTTATAAAGTTAAAGAACATAAGAAGGCATGGAGGCTGTGGCCGTGTAGTTATCCAGGGTTCTTCACAGAAACAAACCAATAGGTATATGTATGTGTGTATATATATGTATATACTGTATATAAGTCCAGAAAGTATCCAGCTATGTATGTTTCTACTTTCATATTACATGGCTGAATCTTTCTGAACAGCCCTCATATGTGTGTGTGTTTGTGTATGTGTACATGTACATATGTGTGCATATGTGTGCATACAGAGAGAAAGAGACAGAGAAGGTAGGAGAGAGGGAGATTTTGGTTTATTTTAAGGAAGTAACAGTTCAGTTCAAACCATTGTGGGGGGAGGCAAGTCTGAAATCTGCAGGGCAGGCTAGCAGGCTGGAGACCAAGAGCAGAGCTGACATGGCAAGCCTGAGTCCAGAAGGCAGGTCTGGAGGCAGAATTCCTGCTTCCTGGAGGACCTCTGTCTTTTCTCGTAAGGCCATCATATGACTAGATGAGACCACCAATACTCTGGAGGATAACCTGCTTTACCCAAAGTCTATGGATTTGAATGTTAATCTCATCTAAAAAAAACAAAAACACCTTCATAGTGACATCTACGCTGAAACTGGGCTCAGATAACCAGAAACTAGGTACTGTGCCCCGGCCCAGTTGAAACATAAAATTAACTTTCACGCTCAAATGCTTCATCTGAACAATGAAAAAGGTCACAGACAGCTATGGCTGCAACTCCACATGAGATACACTGTCTAGAATGCTTTTCAGCTAGTGCATAGAAAAGGGCATTGACTTACATATAAGTGTTTCCCACCACGACCATTATTACTAAAACACTAATACTAGCATTTCTACTACATAATAATGGCAGTATCTTCACCTGTTTAGCCACCATCAGTACATGCACATATGGCTACACTTGGACTTCATGTAGGAGACTTATCATTTATTTTTAGGTCTACATCATGTAACAAAGCCACCAACCGATTCCATCAAACATCACCGGGCCATCACACATGAAAACATCGCCTGGCTCTGTAGGCTCTGAGGAACTATCTCCCTGAAGACATGCCCTTAACTGTGCTTACTCACACATTCTGCTTTCTGCCTACATATAGAAGTATCTTCATCAAAAACATAATCCATGGCCGAGTATGGTGGTGCACATCTGTAACCTAGACTCTGGGAGGTCGAGGTGGGTGGAGTGCCCAAGCTCAGGAATGTGAGATCAGCCTGAGCAAGAGGGAGATTCCATCTCTACTAAAAATAGAAAAATCAGCCAGGAGTTGTGGTGGGCACCGTATAGTCCCAGCTGCTCGGGAGGCTGAAGCAAGAGGATTACCTGAGTCCAAGACTTTGAGGTTGCTGTCAGCTAAGATGAAGCCACAGCACACTACTCAGGGCAAAAGAATGAGACCCTGTCTTTAAAAAAAAAAACAAAACTGATTACAAAATAGAATTACTAAATGTCATACAAAAAAAAATTACTGATTACAAAATAGAATACTAAAGTGAGTACCTGGGGCATGGGAGAGGCGAAGCATGTGATGGTAAACCTTTACAAACATCCATCTTTCTCCACATGTGAAAAAACCACGTGCAGCATTTGACATGTGACGTCAAAAATGCAAAGTCATCTTCCAACCCAGAGCTCAGACAGCAGGACCCAACAAAGGGGCTTGCCTTTACAATACCTTTCTGGTCCCCTGACAAAGAGGTGTTTCTTAGATAAATCGCTGAAGAATTCTGCAATAACCATGTTTTAACCACAGCTTTTCTTTTTTCATCTTTGACATGTGCCCGTCTTTGAGTTTGGTTAATGAGTGTATCTAGACCTTTGACAGCAGTCATTGTTGTAGTTAGCTCACTCTCTCTCTATGTATAAATATAGCTAACATGTATATATTTCCTCTTTTAGATCTAGTTAAACCTGGATCATGGTTTATGATGGAAATACAGTATTTAATTTTCTTTTGCCGTTTTGATTTTTAAAGGACTAAATTTTTTTAATGTCGTCCCTCTGATCAAATGGTTTCTATGTGTTCGTCTCTGAGAAAGGGGGCAAATAATTACTTTGCTCTCATGCACAGGCACATCTTTTGGCATTTTTAGGGACATCAGAAATTTAATAATAATAAGATAAAATAATAATACTTTTCATATGTTTGACTACTTCCTGAATGCTATCCTGTTCAGCACAGAGATACTGAATAACTTTAGAGTTTAAAATTTTAGGAAGAAATCTGTGTAGGAGACACTGCAGATGGTTTGACCCAAAATCCCATTCTCGATTTCTCCCTGGCCTCCTTCCAGCTATGGAAGGCTACCTGGGTACAGTTCCAGACAAAAAGAGAAAAGCTCCTTAGATGGTATTCCCAGAAAACCCTTTGTTTTTCTGACAAAAAGGGAACTCCTCAGTGGGCCACCTTTATTTGTCCACGAGCCCTTTTTCAGTTTCATCCTATCTGGTGTATCAACGTGAGGCCAGAAAGTGCAGCTTGCAGCCAGGATGCTAAAGAGGGAGAGAAGCTCACAGAGTTCAAGCGACAGACAGAAGCAGCCTGGGCCCCTGATGGTATGGTAGACCCCCCTCCAGATTTAGTGTTGTAGAAGAAAAATAACACCTATTTGTGCCTCTTTAATTGTGTTTTCCACTATTTGAAGTTGAATATGATCTTAACTATGGTAGTCAAACTATGTAGTAAAAAGAATTAGGAGCAATCTCCAGACTGTTTTCCATAGGGAAATAAAACTTAGTGAAAATCAACCACAGGGTAGGAGAGAAAGGGGAGGGACAAAAACCTACCTCGTGGGTACAATGAACACCACGGTGTAGGTTTGGGTGATAGGCACACCTACAGCTGAGACTCGCGCATTACAAAAGCAAGCCACGTAACCTAAAAACATCTGTGCCCCCTTAATAGTTTGAAATTAAAACAAAAATTACAAGTAAACTCTAAAAAGACAGAATCACTATATATGTGTCCTAAACCAGAAAGAGAAACTATAAAGGAGAAGGAAACTGAATTTAGATGAATTCATCAGAAGATGGAAAAGGGGGAAGATACAATGAAAATAAATGACTAGGCTCGGCGCCTGTGGCTCAAGCGGCTAAGGCGCCAGCCACATACACCTAAGGTGGCAAGTTCGAATCCAGCCCTGGCCTGCCAAACAAAAATGATGGCTGCAACCAAAAAATAGCCAGGCATTGTGGCAGGCACCTGTAGTCCCAGCTACTTGGGAGGTAGAGGCAGGAGACTAGCTTGAGCCCAGGAGTTGGAGGTTGCTGTGAGCTGTGATGCCACGGCATTCTACCCAGGGGGACAGTTTGAGGCTCTGTCTCAAAAAAAAAAAAAAGAAAAGAAAAGAAAATAAATGACTAGCTTATCAAGGATCTGAAATGCTCCCAACACCCGGGAATGATGAACGCTTGTGGTGACAGCATAAATACCTTTCCTTGACCTAATGAAAGATCGTACTGAAGGCCTCCATGGACCTACGGCAAAGGTAAAGACTCAGAAGCATAAGGTGCAATGCTCTTCAATTAATCTACAAACTCACAGCTACTGGAATCAAAATTCCACATTTATTTTTCCTTTTTGTTTCTCAATATATCCATGTAACAACCCCCCCCCACAAAATTGGCAAGTTTTAAAGGAAGATCAAAGGCCCCCAGAATAGCCAAGACAATTTTGAAATTGGAAAAAAAGGAAAAAGGGCTTGTTTTGCTAAATCAAAGATTTGTGATAATGTTACAATAATCAAAACAGTTGGCCCTGGCATAGGAAGTGGCAAAAAATAAAGAATAGTGTACAGAAAAAATACATCTGTGTCTATTTAGAATCATAACATATGACAGAAGAGTGTTATACATGGTAGGGAAAGGTCAATTTGTTCTGAGAAAACTGGTTATGAATTTGGAATTAAAGTGGATACCTATTTGATCCTATATGCAAAACTAAATACTAGTGAATTCAAGAACTAAACAGGGCAGGGATGGTGGCTCACACACTTTAAGAGGTCTAGGCTGAAGGATCTGAGGACAAGAGTTTAAGACCAGCATGGGCAACACAGCAAAACCTCCATCTCTACAAAACATTAAAAAAATTTAAAATTAGCCAGGCATGGTGGCACATGCCTGTAGTTCTAGCTACTTGGAAGCCTGAGGCAGGAGGATCACTTGCAGCCAGAAGTTTGAGGATTTAATAAGCTATGACTGAGTCACTACACAATCCAGCCTGGGCAGTAGAGCAAGATCCTGCCTCAAAAAAAAAAAAAATTAATTAAAAAATTTTTAAAGAATCTAAACATATTTTCTAAAAACTCTAAATTTTTGAAGAATGTATAGCACATATTTTGGTTGGAAAGATATTTCCAAGCAGCCCTAAAAAGCACGAAAAAGACTCATCGGTGTGTATTAGAATTTTATATTTCTTTTCAGCAAAGACACCAGAGACAAAGTAAAAAAGCATGTCACACTTGTAACAAGTATAAATGACAAAAGATCAGCAGATAGGATAACTGCTGTATCAAAAGGCCAAGACAAACAATCCTGCTGAAAAACAACACAGGCTATGAACAGTCATCAACAGAAGAAAGAAAAGCAAATAACAAGATATCACTGCAAACCCGCAAGACTGGAAAAAGTAAAAATTCCTGGCAATGTCAAGAATTCCCAAGAATGTGAAGAAAAGAAACTTGTTGTATGCTGCCGGAGGGAGGGAAAACGAGCCGGGTAGGGAGCATCTGCAGCACCCAAGGAGGCTGCGTGAGTCGCCCTCTGCGATGGTGCAGCTCTGCTCCTGGCACGTCCCTACCGCAGCCAGCACCTCTCCACAAGCCCCGCCCTGTGCACACACACCGCAGCATTCATCACAAACTGCTGGGAATAGCACAAAATTGGGCAACACTTAATCATTCCTCAGAAATGGGTAAATATGGCAACAAAAAAGTTCATAGCAGATCCATCACCAGAGCTACATGTATTCACGTGGCCATACTGCCAACATAACCAGTGGTAAAAGAAAAGTACATAATACTACGCACAGCATGTACCCATTTATATTAAAATGAGCAAATCAGCATCAGATGTTCTTTATGGACACACTGGTTTATTAAAAAAGGTATAAAAACACAAACAAATACCAAGTACCAACCAAATTCAGGAAAGCTACTGTTTCTGGGGTGAAGAGTTATAAATTGGTGCAACCTACTAAACTTAGGGAAGTATTCTGGTAATATTTACTAAAACAGCATGTACAATTCCACCCCTAGATATATATTTGACTAAAATGTATACATTTTTCCACCAGATAGTCATAACAGAAGTATTTCTAATATAGATTGAGGAGGGATACACAGGGGATTAAAGTATATTTATAACTCTGGGAGGCTGAGGCAGGTGGATTGTTTGAGTTCAGGAGTTTGAGACCAGCCTGAGCAAAAGCGAGACCCTGTCTCTAAAAAAATAGCCAGCCGTTGTGGCAGGTGCCTGTAGTCCCAGCTACTTGGGAGGCTGAAGCAAGAGGACTGCTTAAGTCCAAGAGTTTGAGGTTGCTGTGAGCTATGACATTACAGTACTCCAGCAAGGGTGACAAAGTGAGACTCTGTCTCAAAAAAAAAAAAAATATATATATATATATATGTGTGTGTGTGTGTGTGTGTGTGTATTATAGATGTTTATATTTTTTTAACCTGATGATAGTGATAATGTAGCTATTATACCGGGTGATAAGTTCATATGCTTTTGTTAAATAGTCATGTCTCGTGGTTTCCATAAACATGGCATATATTCTTTCGTATGTATCAAATTACTACATAATACAAAAGTTTAAGAATTTAATAAAAGAAACCACCTCTGACATTAAGAAAGAAAGAAATCTTCAGATCCAAAAGATACATCATGTTTTGAGGAGAACTGGTAAAACATAAGTGCTTAAAAGATGGTTAGGTCATAGAACTCGGCATTCTCTGGCCATGCAGAGAACTCCAGTTGTAAAGTGGAAAACCTGAGATTACCTTAATGGTTCTCCACACGGGTCAGTTAAAAGGAGAGGACACAGGAGCAAAGTCCCAAAGCTTGGAGATATAGAAAGTTGGATCTGAGACATGACACCTATCCAAGTCGATGTCCCAGAATAGAGACAATACACAGGCAGCAAGTATGAAAAAGGACAAAACAAAGACCCTGGGGGGGGGGGGATAAAATCCAGAAACCCTTCTGGAAGACGCTTCCAGACCCAGCCTACTGAGAAGTTAAGAGGGTGGCAAAGGTGAAGGGACTAAGGTGAAGCATGAAAAACACTTTCACAGAAAGAACAAGACCAAAGTCATCGATAGGATTACTCGGCTACAAAAAATAATAATATGAGAAAAACAGGGAAGTTGAGGGAGAGTCGGAAGAAAATATAAAAGTACTAATGTCTTCATTTTCTTTAAGAGGGGTTGATGGACACTATGTTTGGCAAAATGTTACAAAACGTTGACACTGGAGAATGAGTACTTATGTCCTTACCCATTTTGTTAAGTATCACAAACACGAATTATTTTTAAGACTCAACTAAATCTATAAAGAACTAAAACAAGACAATAAGCCAGCACCAGAGTATGTAACCATTTGCCTTTCTGTAAGGCAGAGCCTACTGACAGCGTGACAAAACCACTCTCTTTCATTTGCTTTCCACTGGACTATCCTGAATGGGGAAGAGACGGGTGGAATTACAAGTAGCTTGTTTGGAATTTTGCATAACCCTGGATACACCCCTGTGAGTGTGTGGGGCATGTGAAAGCCATCTGTGTTGTAGCAGAAAACAAGTTGAGAGCTACTGAATCAGAGCATTCAAATCAAGGAATGAATGCAAACTGGCTCTGACCGCCAGCAGCCATGTTCACGGGGAGAAGGAAACCGGACAGATAAATAAGCTGTCAAACAACAACGAAAACAGAAATTCTAAATCACTACTTGGCCAGCAATTTGAAACTCCAGACCCAGCAAATCTTTCCAACTTCTATTAGACAGCAACACTGATGGGTTGGGTTGAGACACACACACCCCCCCCCCGCCCCCAAAAATCTTTCTGGGTCCTCTGAAAAAGTTACAAAGGAAGAAAGAAAAATGCCAAAACAATAGGTGGCCAGAAAAAATGAGCCAGGATCAGAGTGAGGAAAATTCACAAACTGAGCGACCAGTCCCAACAACATGAAGTCAAATGATTCCAGGAGGCTGAGAACCTTACTCTAAAGCGGGGGAGCATTATGTTTATTTTTTAATCCATACTTGACACTGTAAGAGAAGAAGGTTACAGAAAAACACATGGACCAAATTAAGCTGAATATCTCCTTTGTTACCACTGCTCTGCTTAAGCCACCCAGGAGGCCTAGAACCAGCACGAGGAAAGATTCAGACCCAGATCCAAAATGGAATATTTTAAATATTTTATTTTATTCAGGAACGAGATGAAATTATAAATAGTCATAAACAATTTCATACATAGACTGATACAAAGAAAGTTTCAGTCTTAAAAAAATAAAGGAGGAAATTTATACTACTTTAAATATTAAAAATATTTTCTTTCAAAACACAACATGTTTTCTGGTTCACATGATAGATTCTTCCTGAAGGCCTGTACTATGACAGTGTTTTTCCAAGGTGTGTCATTCATAATCCATACAGGTGATTCATCGCTGTCTCCTTAGAATTAGATATTAACACTAAGGACATTTCTAGGTCCTTCCCTGTTTTAACCTAGGAAAGGTGTATGGGTGAAGTGGAGTTAAGCAAAGAAAAAAATTTAAACCAGAGATCAGATTTTTAAACACCTTCAGAAGATAACACAGTAATTCTTAAAATCACCACCTTTAACTTGGTTGAATACAGTGAAACTGTCTTCATGTTAACTGTTTTCCCTCTTCCTCTCAGGGAAGAGTACAATGAAAATAGAAGGAGCCATTAAGGCCCATCCAGGCACCTGCTGCCATGGCTAATTCTATTCCCCTTTTAAATTCTTTCCCTAAGCCTAACCTGATCCCTTGGTCTTTTGATGCTAGCAGGTTGAAGAGAGGGAATATTCTTGAAAAGCAAGAAGGTACAAATGAGTTCTAACACAGTCAGAAAGAAAGCCTCAGATAGGAGAGCAAATGGTATCAAATGCTTCATTTATTTTGTTTTAAAGATTTTTCAGCTGAACTTTAATTAAATGCATAATTTTTTTTTAAAAAAGGAAAGTGATTTTACTTACTGTTCCTCAAAAAAAAAAAAAAAACCACTTTTTAGAAAGTGTTCATTGTAATTTAAGGACTGAAGGGGAAAAAAAGAAAAAAAAAAATCCAAGAGAACATCCTGGATAGCACACAGAGGGCGCCAAAAAATATACACACATTTTAAGAAGGGAAAAAACTGTATTAAAATTGTAATATTCAACTCACATTTAACTTCTGCAATTACAAGGGATACAATATACAAGATAACAAATGTTATGGGTATATATTGACAATTGTAGTTTTAATGCTTTTCCCTTCTTAAAATGTGTACACATTTTTTTTTTGCACCGTCTATAGTTCAGCTGCAGATTTCTTAGAAAAGATATTGAAGACATGGGTGGCTGTTCCCTCCCTGCATTCCAGTGGAGCAGTGCCAAATGCAATGTCTTGACTTTGCTGCACTGATGGACCCAACTGTAAGCTACTGACAGGTCAAGGTCAAAGGCTGACACCACATGGAACTCCTTAGCTTATATGAAAGCCTGGCATGAACAGTACTCTGTAGTGTACAGGGTGCTGCTATTGACAGAACTAATGCACCCAGCAAACACCTTAGTGGCCTGTTTCTGTGAGGCCAGGTTCTATGGGAAAAACAGAATAAACCTGTGGATGTCCAGGTTGTCTAAAATAAATCATGCAGAGAAGAAAAGTTCATTAGACGACACCTAAAATACGCTAACTCCAAACCAACAGAAAACAGCTGTATGCTTTTAAGTGGCATGTTCCTTGGTTATACGTTAAATACAGACTAAACATGCTGTCAGTGGCTAATGTGTCAACTTGGAAGTGACAGCCTTGCCCAATATTTTAGCTTAAAGGAAGTAGCTCACCAGTGACTACTGAATGAAGAGAACAAAACCGGGAAGTAAAAAATAACATATTCTTTGCTTATTTTATCTATATAAAGAAACGTAACAATTACTTTTCTGGAAATTGGATGCACTTTTTGAAGTATTAATCATCAAGTGACAGAGCAGGACGGTCCCGACGTCGTCTACTCCAATGCCATTACTTAACAAATAAGGAAGCAGAAGTCTGGGGGTTGAGAGGCTCACTAAGCTCGGTGGCTGTTGGGCAATCAGGACTGTGTCAGTTTGCTGAGGCCACTATAACAAAGTACCAAAACCTGGATGGCTGAAACCAACAGAAACTTACTATCTCACAATTCTGCGGGCCAGAAGTCAGAAATTATGGTGTCAATAGCGGTGATCACTTTTGAATGCTGTGTATGTCTCTCCTGGCTTCTGGTCAACCTCAGGTGCTCCTTGGCTGGTCAATGATATCTTTCTTCTCTTTGTGCATGTCTGTCTATGCCCCAATTTCCCCTTTTTATAAGGACATCAGTCATCCTGGATTAGGGCCCACCCAAACGACCTCATTTACTTCTTTACAGATTCTGTTTCCAAGTAAGGTGATGTTCTGAGGGTTAGAACATCAACAGGCCTTCCAGGAAGGCACAACTGGACCCACAACAAGGACTATCAGCAGAACTCTGACCTGAGCAGAACCCAATCTGTGTGAGTAGCCTTTCTAATTCACAAGATCTCTCCGCCACTGGCACGTACTGCATGGGTCCACAGATGACTGCCCCACTTACAAGGCAGACGCGACTTCCAGCCATAGTAAGTTGGTATCTTGCGAGGGACAAGTCAACATTCAAACACCAGCCAAGGGAAGCCATCATCCCACTGGGCCGTTAAAGCCCACCAACGTATTTTAATTTCCTCTCTCATAAAAATGCCTGAAATATTTCTGCAATAGGCTTGTCCTCATCTCTAAAATGTCTACTATTCAGAGGAGGAGAGGATGTGGAAGTACGACTATGGAAGGATCCAATCAAATCTGCCTCCCCATAGGACCCAACACTGCCCCTTGTCATGCATCTCGGCCGGCCTAGAAAGGGAAACACACACATGTGGAGTCTCCCTGGCAAGAAGAGAGTCCAGAGCTCATATTCCCAGCAGCTCTCAGTTTCCTTCTGCAGCCCGAGCTTTACAGCAGGTGGCTGACTACCCACGGCTCAGCTGTGACACTGCGCTTCATCCATGCAGTGGCATTTTGCAGCAGCCTCTGTTCAAACTATTCAATCATCACTCATACTGCTGCCTAAGTATGCCTGAGTCTGAAGATAATTGTCATATTGTCTCACTATTCTCCATTATAAATTAATGACATCTGTAATACTGAGTCATAAAAAGTCTTATCCAAAGAACTGTATTAGAAATTACATGGAACTCATTTCTCTAAGTGGCCTTGACAGACACATTAGCCACCCTTTTCCATTAAGGCCTTCAGAATCCTGATGTACAGCTGGCGTTGGAGACTGGGAATTATGTTTTACTGCACAAGATCTAACAAGTAGTACAGTTCTAAAAAAGAATAAATAAGAGCTGGGCAGGATTACAATGGATGTTGGTTTTTGCTACTGTTTTTGTTTTCAGCCTATAAAGAGCTACTACCTTAAGGAATAGTTTTCTACAGAGGATGGAGACATTCAGAGCTACAGGGGTGTGCAGGCTGCTCTAACCTAAACCTACTTACTGAGTGGGACGTTAAGGGCCAAAGAACTGAAGTGGATCACGATCCACTGATCTAGGAAACAATTAATTTAATCGTACCCTTACTTGACTATACAAAAGAAACCCAGTAAATCTAAATGCAGAGAGTCAGGCATTACTTTATTCCAATAGAAAAATTTTCTTTCAGGTTAGAATCCTTTCAAAAGGCAGATTTTACATGTTCTAAGAAGTCTTGGCGAGAGCTGAGTGTTTTGCATAACTAGTTAATTTCAAGCAATATTTTAGGGACTATAAGCTATCTGAGAGCTGAAGATTTTGTAAACAGAGCTGCTCTGGTTACATCATCTCTCTGATCACTGATCCCAGGGAAGACGAAAACAGTACCGACCCACTATTATACATGAACTGCCTGCCTTTCCCATCTACATTCCCTCTATTCCCAAATGCATCCGAACCTGTATTTAAATACTCACATCCACATACATCAGCCCCTGCAAGCCTAATTTCTCCTCTGAACTAAAAATATTATCACAACGTTATGAGGATTAAGAGAAAATACGTGGCAGAGTGCCTGCACATAGTACACAGGTTACGCTCTTGACTCTCCAGCAGAAAGCCGCACCTGTCCCTCAACGCCAGCCGCACTCATCACTCCATCCTCATAGTCTGCCCACTCTGTGTGGGGCACTTCTTCACCTCCCAACTCCTAGAGGCACTCAATGTCCCCCATGCAACACACTTTGGATACATTCTGGCCTCAATGTTTCAAATAAAACATCTTGTTCTTATTTGCAAGACCATTAGAAACTCTACATGAATTTAGATTCTTTAAGAAGTGAAGAATCAGTGAAATCATTTTGCTTAAGATAACAAAAAGAAAACACAACAACCAAATAGATAAACCCTTCTAAATACAAAGCTGACCCTTGAATAGCAGGGTTTGAACTATGTAAGTCTATTCACAGGTAGATTTCTTTTCCAGCAGTTTCATAGATGCGGCTACCTGTCCTGCCTCCCCTTCTGCCTCTGCTACCCCTGAGACAGCAAGGCTAATGCCTCCCCTTCCCCGGCCTACTCAGCATGAAGACAGCAAGGATGAACACCTTTATGATGATCCACTCTCATTTAATGAATAGTAAATACGTTTCTCTTCCTTAAAATTTTCTTAAAATAGTTTCTTTTTGGGCGGCGCTTGTGGTTTGTGGGTAGGGTGCCAGCCCCATATACCGAGGGTGGTGGGTTCAAACCTGGCTCCAGCCAAACTGCAACAAAAAAATAACTGGCTACTGTGGCAGGTGCCTGTAGTCCCAGCTACATGGGAGGCTGAGGCAAGAGAATCACCTAAGCCCAGGAGTTGGAGGTTGCTGTGAACTGTGATGTCATGGTACTCTACCGAGAGCGATAAAGTGAGATTATATCTACAAAAAAAAAAAAAAAAATTATATATATGTATATATAGTTCTTTTCTCTAGCTTATTTTATTGTAAGTATACACTATATAATATATATAATAACATACAAATACCTGTTAATCAACTGCTTATTGTTCAGTAAGGTTTCTAGTCAATAACAGGCTATTAGTACTGAATTTTGGAGAAATCAAAACTTGTATTTGAATTTTCAACTGTTTGGGGGGCTGGTTCCCCTAACCCCCACATTGTTCCAGGATCAACTATATAAGCATCTTACATGAAAGAGACACACACACAAAAAAAAAAAAACAGAAAATTATCTAAATGATTAGTAAATAACTTTAACAAAAAGTTTATAAATTTTACTCTAATCCTTTCTTGGTTTCCTGAACCCACTGATTTCCTTAGGCCTATAAAAACAAGCCCAATCTCTTCTTTTGGGCTTTAAAGCCTCACAACAGTCCACAACCGTTCTTTCTCTCCAACTCTCCTTCCAGGCCTCCCCTCAGCTTCAGTCAATCCTCTCTTCCAAATCCCCCACGGAAATCATCTTTATTTCAGATGGAGCCCATGCATCCATCACCCCTGGGTATATACTCGAGAGAGAGAGTAGAGGGATTCACAGGCTTTTCTAAGGAGTCCAAGTCACCATCATCCCCCTCTTCAGCAATAATGTGGGCAATCTTAACACCCTGTGTTATTAACTATCTTTTCCTTATGTGTATGGCTTAGTCTCCTAATTAGAATATACTTTTCTTGAAGGTAAGTATATCGTATCTTTATTCTACCTTTTGAGGATATGGGTGATATCGTACTTATTCTTTTATTCACATAGACATAAATTTTTGTGAAGCACCTGTAATATACAAAGCTTTGGAGACATAACAAGGAATTCCTAAGAGACAGACCTTCTAATCAATGATCTCATAATTTTTGTATCTTCCACAGTGCCTCACGCAGTGACAAGAAGTCTTTAGCTGTTTACTGAAAGGCTGACTGATGGTAAGCCTGCCATATTTCCTTTTGTACACCACTACTAATCAGCAGAGAAATGAGACCCCAGTAAATACCTCTTAGGTAAGTGAACGAAACTCCTAGTTAAAAGGAGACGTGGAGGTCGTATCTAAATTCCTTCAGCTATACTGAAGGAATGTTTCTATCTTTACAACCTAAAGACCATCAAGATTTGACTCTAATAGACTGTATATCTTAGTATTAAATAAATAAGAGACTATTTCGTTGTTCTAGAGGAGGAAAATATCCTTCCTTCCCCATCCTAGGTTCATATCTGAGGCCCCTAGAACCAAAGACAGGTTAACAAAAGGAAAGAAAATCTATTTATATAAGTTCTACACGACCTGGGAGCCTTCAAAAGGCAATGAAGACCTAACCGAAAGACTAAACCTGAGTATTTGTTATGCTAGTTTTGATGAACAAGTAGATAGTCGTGGAGAAGTACGATTGGGTAAAAAGTATGATGGCGATAAACTAGAAGAAACGTTAACAGGGTATATTTGTTCAGAGTTTTCTCTGTGACCCTTCACCTTCAGAGACAAGGGGTGTTCCTTTCCTCTGGGCATGAGAAGGGCTCTCAAACAAGAGCCCTGAGATTTATTTCAGGAGAGAAGGGTGAGGGAGGGTGAGAGTGGCCTAACTGCTTCTGCTGTTTTCACAAATGCCACGGCTCCACATTTGGAGGTAGCATGTCCTAAACCCATCATTATCATCAAATCTTCTGGGCAGATTAAAATGTCTCCTTTTGTGCTATTGGCTTCATTTATAGTCAGGAAGAAATTAAACTCTAATTTGCATTTTTACAACATTAAAGTAGGCCCTTTTCATTTACCTATTACCTATTGATACTATAGAGCCTTCTTAATAATCACTTTGTTCGCTAGGAAAGCTAAAGAGAACAAAGTAACTCATTCTATACTAATTATAAAATCATCTTTCTGGTGTTATTTATCCTTGGCCATATGCATCTAGGAAATAAATAAGCAAACATGAACAATGAATGGAGAGTCATCACCATCCAGAAAATTCTAATTAAACCCCTCATTCTGAGAAAAAGCATCACACTGAAAAGATATGCATTTTCAAAAAAATAAATAAATAAATAGCTCTACTAAGGTGATTCAACTATTTTAAGTTTTTGGTTTGATGAGTTTTAGCAAATGTATAGTTGTGCGACTGTCAGCACATTTAGTTTGAGAGTACTTCCAATATCCCTACGTTATTCCCGTGGCCTACGTGCTCAATCCTGCAAATATGTTTTCCTTTCTCTGAAGCATGGGAAATGGCTATTTGGGAGGCAGAGTCAACAGGGAGAATATCCCAGGGAAGAGGATCTAGTTCTGCCCTACCCTTCCCCAACCAGGAGTGAATTCTGACACAGAACTTCTAACACAGCCTCAGGAGAAAGTAGGATCCAGGTACTGTGGTGTAAAACTTCCTTACCACAACTGAGATTTCTTCCTCCAGAGATCTTTTGTATCCTCAGAAAAGGGTCAAAATACCCATTCCTCAAACTGCCACTTGAAGAAAAATCAAACTGGCCTCAGACACAGAGAGAAAAATCTTTTAAAAATCACTTAACATGACATTAAAATTTACAGATGTATGAAAGAGCCTCACAAGACCAGGATTAAAATAAATGGCATGGCCTTCATTGTGTCTTTGTCAAAATCATAACATAAAAAAAAGGAACAAATGTACAAAAGGCACATGTCCAACTCAAAAAGAAACATATTATCAGAAACCAATTGCTCAGATAACAGAATAATGTAGGACAAGAGGGGATAAATCAATCAAGCAGGAGCCCAAAGACTGACAACCAGACAGAATATAACGAAAAAGGGACTGCAGAGGGCAACCTCTGAGATGGGCCCAGGGACCCCCACCTCCTGGTTTTCGTGCCCTTGTATAACCTCTTCCCCTTGAGTGTGGGCTGGATTTAGTGACTTGATTCCAGAAAATAGAATATTGACAGTGGTGATGACGAGATGTCACTCTGAGACAAGGTTAAAGGCCAGTTGCAGGGGCTCACACCTACAATCCTTGTACTATGGGAGGCCAAGATGGGATGATCACTTGAGGTCAAGATTCTTCTCTGTGATTATTCAAAACTAGCCTAGACAGCACAGTGAGACTCCTGCCTCTACAAAAAAAAATTAAAAATTAGCTGGGTATGGTAGTAGGCATCTGTAGTCTTAGTTACCCAGGAGGCTGAGGCAGAAGGACTGGATGGTGTGAGCCCAGGATTTCAAGGCTGCAGTGAGCTACCATCACGCCACTGCACTCCAGCCTGGGCAACAGAGCAGCCAGGAAAGGCTGGAAAGGCCCAACCTGTGAGCACCTCAGACCTTCTGCCAACATCATCAGAGTGAGCCTGGAAGAAGATCCTCTCCTAATCAATCCAGCTGACACCCAGCCTGAAACCTCACGAGAGAATCTTAGCACCCAGGTACACTATGTCTGTATTCCCAATCCCCCAAAATCGGAGTTAACAAATGTTTGTTTTAGAAGCCACTAAATTTGGGAGTAATTTTGTCAGGAATAAATAAGATAGGGTAAGAAAGAAAACAAATTGAGAATCAAAATCAATATCATTACAGAATTAATAAATAAAAACAAGAATCCCTGAAAATTAATTTACTGATAGCGGAAAGGTTAGATAATCATCGTGAATTCATGTTTTTTAAAAATAGAACAAACAAGGAAATAAAAGCAATTACAGAAAAGCTAATAAATATGGGAGGCTCATAAAAATAATAGAACAGATCCCTGAAGTAGATAGCCAACTTAAGAAATGGAACAGACCACTCCTGGGCTCAAGTGATCCCCCTACCTCAGTCTCCTGAATAGCATGGACTATAGGCACAGCCACCATGCCCAGCTAATTTTTTTTTTTTTTTTTTTGGTGGAAATGGGTTCTATGTTGCTCACCTCAGCCTCCTGAAGTGCTGGGATTACAGGCATGAACCACTCCTTCGCCTCATGTTTTATGTTTTTAATTAAAGTAAGTTATCCCATATTTAACAAAGGCATTTCACTGTAATCATTCTATTTGTACATATGATATACTCACAGTAACCATCTGGAATGATGTTCATCTAAAGTTATTTCCATAAGAGATTTGGAGTGATTGTTTTTATCTGTGAATTTTCATAATGAAAATAAATGGTTCATTTTCTATAAAAACAAGTTTTATTCTTTTGTTTACCTATTTTTAAATAACAGCCTAGATGCTAGTACTGAAAGACATTAACAATAATGGGAATGTGGAATTTGGTGGGAATACAGAAATTTTTTTCTTTATTTATTACAGAAATGTTTTTATTTCCCAAAGGAAAAAAAGAAGTATGCAAAGACTGTAGAAATTATCCAACATGGATTTTCATTTTGAATCACAGATGACAAGCTGACTACCCAGACTGTCCTCAACTTTTAGCTCCCTGCTTTTGCTGTCACAAAAGCCTTGAAAAGACAGGCTTGGAACACTAAGCACAACACACCAGGACTTCACATCTGGAGCAGCTGGAAGGGAACGCCAGATAAAGATGAGAACAAGCCTTACATCATCTTTTTTTCTAAATTTTATTATTTTAATTAATTTATTATTTTTATTTTAGAGTAATCTGAGGGTAAAAATAATTAGGTTATGATGTTTGTATTTGTTAGGGTCTCCACTATAGTTGTTCCCCACCTAGGAAGTATGCTGTACACCCTTATATTGTGCCCATTAAGTGGGAGCACACCAATCCCCCTCTCACCTCCCCTATTCCACCTCCTTCCTCTCAACCTAAATTGATTTGAGTTTTTCTCTTGTGTAGACATGTAATAGTTTGTCTAGTAGCTACATATTAGCATTGAATACATTGGATACTTGCTTTTCCACTCCTATGATACTTTACCAAGAAGAATGTGTTTCAACTCCATCCAGTTTAATACAAAAGATAAAAAAACTCCATCTTTGGGTGGCGCCTGTGGCTCAAAGGAGTAGGGCGCCGGCCCCATATGCCAGAGGTGGCGGGTTCAAACCCAGCCCTGGCCAAAAACTGCAAAAAAAAAAAACTCCATTTTTAAAAAAAATTAATTAATTGTTATTGGGGATTCATTGAGGGTACAAGAAACCAGGTTACACTGATTGCATTTGTTAGGTAAAGACCCTCCTTTTTTTTTTTTTTTGAGGTAGAGTCTCATGTTGTCACCCCCGGTAGAGTGCTGTGGCATCACAGCTCACAGCAACCTCAAACTCTTGGGCTTAAGCAATTCTCTTGCCTCAGCCTCTCAAGTAGCGGGGACTATAGGCACCTACCACAATGCCTGGCTATTTTTAGAGACGGGGTTTCCCTGTGGCTCAGGCTGGTCTCAAACCTGTGAGCTCAGGCAATCCACCCTCCTCAGCCTCCCAAGTGCTGGGATTACGGGCATGAGCCACTGGGCCCAGCCAAATCTCCATCTTTTTATGGCTGAATAGTATTCTATGGTATACATATACCACAATTCCACATCTTGGCAATTTTGAACTGAGCTGTGATAAACAATCTAGTACAGATGTCCTTATAAGAAAATGATTTTTTTTCTTCTGGGTAGATGCCTAGTAATGGGATTGCAGAATCCAATGGAAGGTCTATTTTAGTTCTTCGAGGATTCTCCATACTTTTATCCAAAGATGTTATATTAGTTTCAGTTCCACCAACACTGTATAAGGTTTCCCTTCTCTCCACATTCATGCCAACATCCTCAGCTTTGGAAGTTTGTGAGATGGGCTAATCTCACTGGGGTTAAGTGTTATCTCAGGTTGGTTTTGATTTACATTTCTCTGATGGTTAGGGATGATGAGCATTTTTTCATGTTTATTAGCCATTCATCTGCCTTCTTTGGAGAAGGTTCTGTTCACGTCTCTTCCCCAGTGATAGATGGGATTGCTTGCTCGTTTTTTGTTGATTAATTTGAGTCCTCTGTAGATTCTAGTTATCAACCTTTTGTCAGATTCTTAACATGCAAATATCTTTTCCCATTCTGAAGGTTGTCTGTTTGCTTTAATTTTTGTGTCCTGAGCTATGCAGAGGCTTTTCAGCTTAATTAAGTCCCATTTGTTTATTTTTGTTGTTGCAATTGGCAACTTAACATAATCTTAAAATTGATCTATTTCCTACTGGGTATCTCTAATTTGGTTACTAATAGCTGAAGCGTATTCAGCAGATACTTACTAGTCTGCAATCACTGGGCTAGACACCTTTTATGCAACAACCAGATGAAACTGATACTTATTATTCCCATATTGGAGAGAAGGAACCAAGATCCTACAGTGAGAAGCTGTCGAATCCATCTGGCTATTGTGCAATACCCTAACAAGAATTTCCTGCAAAACCAAGTCAGAAATCTAAGGAGCACTGTATCTTTAGAACCTATGATGCCCCAAATCAACAGCTGTTCTTGTCATGGGGCAACCTTCATAAATGCCCTAATGTGATCTCTTATTATACTTCTAGCCACATTCCTTAAAATGTAAACTGAAGACTGAAGGAAGGAACTGAGACTCTTGGTTCTGCAGAGAATTACTGACAGTGCTGAAATCTGGAAATCCTGCTTAACCACACGAGTGTTGTGTTTCTAACACTAATAAAAGTCCATTTGCTTTTATTAAACCAGCATTCAGCTCGAATATTAATTTAAAATTGTCCACAATGTTAAAGATGGGTAGTAGGTACATCAATGTTCATTATATTTCCGCCTTTTAATACTTCTTAAATTTTCCATAAGAAGTTTTTTTTTATATACACAAACATACTCACACCTCCCATGATCCCTGCAATAAGAGGCTGATTCATATATATTTCACAGAAAGCATCCCTCCTCTGGATAATTTTAACTTTTCCTAAAAATAATCATGCTAGTCACCAATCCAGTGAGGGGGCAGCGGCTCAGGAATGCAGTGTCATGGCAGATGGAGAATCAGTCATTGCGGGAAGTGAAACAGAGTCTGAAACGGCATCGGAACTGATACAGCAGCATCTGATTCCATCCCACAACCTTTAAAACGTAAGCATTTCATCAGCTGTTGGGAGCTCTGCAGGGTGTCTAGCAACACTACTTGATGACAATTAAAAACACTAAAGCTCCGCTGCATCTTCTGTTGTTTCACACAGTGGAGGAAGTACAGAAGGAGTGCTGAGTCACAAGCAAAAATGCACACTCATAGCTGACCCTGGGACTCCCTGGAATGCACTCACTGCCTCAAACTTTAAGATTTAAGATCGAATTCATGCTACTGAAGGTTGGGCCCTCTCCTGACTCACAATATCATGTGCAGAGTAGCCCCTCCAAAATCTCAGTGGAATGACATCCTCCTTGATACTCTTCTTGATTTTTGGAATATTTTGGTTTAATGTCCATAACATACACACGCTGAGGCATGTGAACACCCTTAAAACACCTCAACATGCACACTAATAAGAAAGCAAGCTGCAAACTGTAAATAAAACAGTAATTATGATCATCCCCACCCCAGGAACCAAGAGAACCTTCTCAAGCATTAGATTATTCCAGGTACCTCTCAGATGTGCCCCTGAGCCCTTTCTGTGAACTTTACTCATTATTATATATTTGCAGTTCTTCTTCATAGGCCTATCTGTGGTATTACCAAAAGGAACCTTTCTAATAAAGTCTCTAAGCTATAAAGTAACACTGTGTAACTTCTTGAGGAATTGATGGGCCTTTTTCTGACCATTGCTAGCCCAAGGACGGGCATGGTTAGCCATGTATGTTCTAAGTGACACTGCCCTGGTGCCACCGGATGGACAGGGCATATGGAGCAAAGGTGGACACATGCCCAAACTCAGCTCCGGAAGTTTGCTATTGGGGCAGAAAGTACAGCGGTCTTGTAAGGATACATCACTTGGGAGGTGAGGAGCCAGTGTGTTCTGCGAGGTGCATGGCCAGCAGAGGAGCATAGCAAGGAAGATGCAGAGACCAGCATCCTGCTTCTCAAAGAGAGGCTGGTCGCATGGCCACAGGCAATCTAAGGCTGCCCCCAGGTCTCCACAATGTCGTGCACTCTACAACACTCACGCTCCCTTACCACAAAGCCCCCTTTTTCAGTTTAGTTGTTTGCATGGGTTTGTTACTTCCTTCCACAGCAGTTATACTAGCCCACTCTAGTTATTATGCCTCCAAATAAGATATTAAGTTCTTCGGAGCTTCTGAGATCCTCCCCTCTTGCTGCCCGGGGATCCTTACCTCCCCCCTGGACTCTAGGACTGGACTCTATCAGTGCTTTTCACTGTGCTCTGTGCCCCTCCCCACCCGAGATAAATCCCATGCAGGGCCTCAAAACACCAAATAATGACAGCCAAGCCAGGGAGGCTGGCACAGAGACAGGGATTGGCACAGGCCCTCCACAGAATGCAGTGCTTACAGGAAACACTGCCCTGAGCTGGACGCTCACTAAGGCCCCAGCCTGGACATACAATCCTCTGAGTAAAGAGCAGACTTACTCAAGCCACTCCATGTGTTTGCCCAAAGAAGGCCAGAGAGCAGAGGACAAGGAGTGTTACTCAAGTCTGAGGACCAGAATGCTCCAGGAAGAGGAGTTTTTCTCACTGGTCACCGCCTGAACCCTCAGCTCCCTGGGGGAAAGCAAATGCTTCCAGTCCTGAACTGAGGCGCCAGAGGGAGGCCAAGCTAAGTTACAGTCCGCAGCTCAGCGGCCAAACAGTGTCATCCCAGGAAGCACGCCCCCTCCCACTACTGCCTCTGAATCAGAGGGCCCCCTGATTAAACAAAATAAACTGCTTTTCATATGGGAGTCTGGCTGAAACAGAGTGGTACGGGAGAGAAAGAGGAAGTGAACAAGGCAGCCAGCGGAGGTAGAGAGCCCCCCGCAGCACCAGCCCAGGCCCCCGAGGCCCAGCTGGCCTTCCTTTTGGGGTTAACCATCATCCTTATTTGACCACAAAAGCAAAAAAAAAAAAAAAAGAAGAAGAAGAAAAAGGAAAAAAAACTCCACATAGAGATTTAAACAAAGGACACAGATATGTAACAGGAAGAAAAAGGGGCGGGGCCCAGAGAAAGAATAGCTCTGAAAAGCAAACTCTGAAGTTCAGATACTGCCTGGAACTCAGTAAGTGGCATATTAATGACTCCTGCAAACATTAAGCTTTGAATATATCTGCAAAGCCAGGATTTGTGATCTCTCAAAATCACCATGGACTTTCCAAAATCTTCTTCAGAACTGTGGGCTTTTATAACACGAACCTTCCTACTTGACAACTGGAACCATTGTTAGATCAGCACTCCATGCACAAGACTTTAAAAAGGACTAATCACGACTCTGATACTTTAAGGAAGAACTGCAAAATAAGCCATCTCACAAAACAATCTGGCAGAAAAATACTAATCAAAATGGTCAATATTTATTATGAGGATGAGTATTATTGATAGTGCCTAACACTTACTAAAATGGCACCGTGCTAAACACTTAACATGCCCCATTTCATTTAACCACCACAATGACAGAAAGATAAAATCCTGCGGTTTGTGCAGGAGATGCTAAGGCTGCTGATCCCTGGAACGAGGTTTGAGAACCAGGGCTTCTGAGACTGCAGTCCTTCTTTTCCTCTACTCCCTTTGGTCACTGAGCTTTCTGATACCAGTGGTTACAACCGTTTAGTAGTATGGGAGGAGAGTCACCCCCAGTCTCACCTCCCAGGCCTGGTCCGGAGGCCAAGCACAACCCCAGTCCAAAACGGCCAGACAGACTGAATGCTGGCTATTCCACATGGCTTTTTCTTTCTTCCAGACAAAAGTTACCAGAAATGCCAAATAACTCAGCTGGTCACAAACTAAGATGCATTTTCAAAGTAGTTATTTTAAAACTGCTTCCTTATTAGCAACAATGTTCTAAGGACAATGTGTAACACCAAAACTGATATAACAGCCTTGTTTCAACTCCTGCTCTTAAACACAATTAAATACCTAACTATCTTTATATTAGAACAAAACCAAAAAAACCCAGTTAATGTCTTTAACTACTGTTGGCTTTAAAAAGGCCTGTATCAGGTAACAAGGAAAGGCAAGGAGAACAGTGCTGACACTTTCTGAGCAATGACTCTGCTGGAACGGACGATTACCCTAGAAGGAAGTGAATATTAACCCTGTTAAACTAACCCTACTTTATAACAGATGGGATCCACAAACCCAGAAAGTCTGAAATCACTTCCCAACACACAGGTCAATGTTAAGGCCTGATTCAAAACCAGGCCGTTCTGCTTCCAAAGCCTAAAGTCTTTCCATTATATCATGCACGAAAAATCTCTTATATAAGAATTACAGTATTATGGAAATGTAGGGCTAGATTGGCCCTTGGAGAGTTCCGTATTCAACACATCATTTAACAGATACAGAAACCAGGGTAAACAGTCTCCAACAGTTCCTCGCCTCCCTTGGATGTGCACACTGCCCTCCCATCAAGATGCACAGTTTATTTCTCCTCCTCCCGACCTTGTGATTTGCTGACTAGTCTCAGAGCTGGCCTTTAGGAAGCCCAGCAGCTTCTACTTTCACAGTCTCTGAGGAAGCCACCTGCCATGCTATAAGGGAGCTCAAGCTAAACTACTGAATGATGAGACAGCTCGTGAAGGGAGGGAGGGATCACCGACAAGTGAACACGTCACTGAAGTCCTCCTGAGCTTTGCAGTGCAGACGGTAAGTGAATGCACCCAAATGAAATGACCCCAGCCCAAAGCGCAGAAAGCAGAAAATCTGCCCAGCTGGATTTTCTGACCCATTAAATTGTGAGAATATTGGGATTGCTCTATTACACAGATACAGATAACAGAAACAAAAGGTTAGCTGACCTGCCCCTAGAGAGAAATCAATTGCAAGGACTAAATTAATCCTTGCCACCTGCCACAGGAGCCCATCATGTAAACTCACAAATAATTAGGGCACCCAGCAGACTGGCTGACCCACGGCTTTGCACAACATCCCATTCAGAAACAGATCTGAACAAAAAAATTACTCATTTGGTCATGACCCAGCTATGCAGGATGCTCTAGTATCTGTGTTTCACTAACTTACTGCTGTTTAAGGTTCGACACGTTAATTTCTCACTGCAAACTCCCTGAGGGGATGATCCTCAGCCTGGCCTGTGTCTCCGTCCCTAACCCAGGGCCTTGCATGGCAGAGACAAATAAAGCTTCCTGATTAACAACTCACATATGGAGAGAATTAGACTACTCATCACTCTGAAGAATTGTGAGACCAGGAACAAGTAAGTCAAAACCAAATCATTCTGATACCACACAGAACATCACCATAAAATAATGACTGAGGGCCCATGACACACAAAATATGACTTCCCCAAACACTTTCACAGCATCGTGTCTTTTACTATTAATTTAATACCTCAAAGAAGCCCTGTTAAACTCTGTCATTCCTATCTTACAGCTGAAGAAAAGGATACTCAGTGAGGTAATACAATTCACCCAAAGCCATCCAATTTTCCTAAGTGTAACTATAACATGAATTCAGGAATCTTAAATTCCAATACTACTTTCATCTTCTAGAATCCTTTCCTCAAAAACCTGAACATCTAAATTTCAGTAAGTGCTATAAAAGACCCTAAAGTAACATGAATAGTTTATAAAGAATCACAGAAATTTAGAACCAGATATGATCTCAGCACTAACTCATAATATGTAGTAAATTCTTCAGGTCATGAGAACTTGCATGCTAGACCCAGTACAACCCTCACCAGACTCTATATAATGCTACGCCAATGTGAAACAGAACAACACTCTTTCCTCACTTCTGGCAAAATATAGCACATGTGTGTATGTGAGGGTAAAGGGTAACAATTAATAACTTGATGTTTCTACAGTCTTAAAATCAGAATGTTATTGCCACATGCCACTCACATGGGATGAAGCAATGCACACAGGGCCCTAGTTTCCTCTGTTACTTAATCGTGGATATTCCAAAAGGCAACTACCCAGAAAGTATTTAAAAGGACAATAAGTAAACACTGTGAACCTTTACATTATTTGGGCAATGACTGGACTGGTGTACACACAGGCCACTTCAGTGGAGAGTCATCTCTATGGGATTCTGTGGGACTGTAGAATGCATGGACACTCTTAATCCTCACCCCTCCCCTCACGTCCTCAACCTAGTTCCCCCCAAACTGACAGCAGCGACAAGGATGAGGCAAGGTGAGTGGGAAGAGCAGTAATGGGAGTAACACTGTGACGAAGGACTTCTCAGTCTCAGTCAACCCCCTCCAGCCTTTATTGCTAGGACCAGGCTGGGCTTGGGTTCCAAAGATTTTTAAGGATGAAAGGGATCCTTTTTCTCAGCCCAATAATTCCAGGTTCCTAAATCTGGAAAGGATGAACTCCAGAGACAGTTCTGTGTCACTATGAGAATGCTTTCCTTAAGGACACTAAGGATAGTTCTGTTCTGGTCATTGTGACTGTCTTACACTTTCATGTTCATTAGGTAATATACCCTTAGCAGCTAGAACTGTAAGGCAGAAGCAATCTAACTACATACATGTATTTGTGTATAGCATACATAACAGGCTGTGAATGCAAGCATGTACACAGCGACCAGGCAAACAGGCATTTAAGATTTCGTAACAATTTAGGAATGAGCCAGCAATTTCAAAAGCACTTTAGTTGCTATGCTCCCTTGGATCACAACGTCTCCAGAAAGATACTTACAAAACATAGAACAATGATGCCCTCTACAGCCCTCATAGAAAACCCAAGTTACTTATTGAGTTCAGAGATTTGGTGAGAGATTCTGAGTCTATCTTTCTATTAAGAAGTAATTTTTACACTAGAATTATAAAAGCACATGCTTTAAATATATGTTGGAAAAAATTAAAGTATCAAGGTCTATGACTAAGGAGTTATTAACTCAAAAATATAATAATAATGTCCAGATAATCAAAACTATTACACTGACACAATTTACTTTCCTAAAGGACATATAGAAGCAAATTCTATCCACTGTGATTCTGGTCATTAAAAGAGGCATTTTTTTTTAAAAATTACTAAAAAACATTTTCCAAGTGGCACAGTGGACTCGTAAAAGGAGAAATAGGTAGAGACAAATTTATTTTTAAGAAAAGAAATAAACCACAAATTGGAGGTTACAACATTCCCTGGCTAGAAATGAAAAAAGATCAGTAAGAAATAACAAAGCTCAAGTGACTTCTCCGTTATGAGCCAGGAGGAAAGAAACAGCTCATCTCTGGAACGAGGAAACCAACGGTGCTGGGTACCTCAGAAATGCTCCGGAATACCCAAGGCCTGTGCAGGTACAAAAGCAGCAGAGCGCAGGTCCTCCTCGGGGATAGTGTCTATATAAAAGGATATGATACATCCCCGTAAACAATTAGAGAACAGGTGTAAATCAGGACAACATAAGCTGCACATGGATGGCCAGAGAACACGAAGGAAGAGGGTCATCAACGTGGGAAAACTTAGAGCCCATATAAACGAAAAAGTAAATCATCCACTGGTCAAGCCTAGAAAAAGCGATGGTCTTGGACCAAGGAAGAAAAAATGAGCGATAATAAGAGAGACGAAACCACAGGCCAGAGGACGGCACGGAAGGCAAACGCATCTGTTTCACAGGAAGAAGTGGGCCACACTCCCAAGTTTCAAGGTAAAAGTTCAAGAGAAAGGAGAGTAACGATCAGAGTGCCTTTATTCTAGCTGGAGAATTTAGATTAGATCTGATTAAACAAAAGGAACTAACATGATGAAAACAGTGTTAGGAAAACATCCCCCTGACACTTGTCTGGATTAACTGGAATGGAAGAATGGGACACAAAGATCACTCAAAGGTGAAAGTGGAAGTACCATCAACAAGGATATAAAGCTTCAACTGACCGGTCAGCTAATTCAAGTCAGCTTGCATATGTAAGAGAAGGTGGGAGAAAACTGGGCAAGGTCAAGACACTCTGCAGAGGATGGGTGCATGAAATAAGTAATGAAAAACGAGGGCCAACAAGATATGGTTTGGCAAGCCCAGGGTGTTGTACCAGACACTTTTAAAGCTAAAGCCAGTTTAGAAGAAAATTACAACCAAGTAAGTTTTCAGTTTGAGGTTTTAGGAATCAACGTAGGTAGAAACTTCTTCAAAGTAGGTGGAAATTGAGACTGAAAGGAGGATGAGAAGCCAGGGCTGTATTTAAACATTTTTGTTTGATAGATGAGTTTATCTACTATCACATGAAGAAAGGACTGGGAAAATGAAGCCCAGAAAACTGGGTGTCTGGCCAGAAAGGCGGAGAGAACACACAGAAAAGGAAGCCCATTTCAAACTCAACAACACTCAGAGCAGATGCCCTACTGAGTGACAAGGTCCCTAAAAGCTTTAAGCCTCAAGTAGAACTGACTGAGTGACTGTGAGTAAACTTTTATGAAATTAATTTCAGTTCTATCCACATTATCAGCACACATTTAGTTGAATGCAGTTTCCAGGATGGGCAATGCAACAGAACAGATGATATAGGACAAGTAAACAGCAGCCTACATTAGTTTAAGCATATCGTCAACCACTACACAAACTCTTCTACATATTACCTTCATATGTCTTTAAAAAATAAAGCTCTTAAAAGGAATACACAGAATTAAGGAGGAATGGAAGCTGAAGAGTTTAGATCAGGAGAAGAAATACAGAGGTCTTCTTTCATTTTAGAAAGTTTCACAAAAACAAATGTCTCTGGGACAACATCCTCAAGGATAAAGGCTGCATGTACACTCCTCGTTCAAATTTGTTTCTAGTAAAGAATATAATCATTTAAAACTTTTGTGATTGATTCTATCAGGGCCCCTTAGTCTTAGCCTTTCTTAAAATTTAGTAGAAAATCAGGACTGAACTGATACAGAAATATTTGCATGTGTCTTTTCTTCAATGTGACACATAAAGCCACACACAAATTTTCAAATAAGCACTGGTAACAAAGTCAGTATGGTTACAGTCCTCGCAGTGGAGGCTCTGCCAGGCTCTGAGTGATCATGGAGGGTGGGGAAGAATTTCAGAACACACCACAGACGCCAAGCAAGTGACAGCTTTTTATTAATAATGAAAGTACACACACAATGAGAGAGCAGGCAGGCTCAAGAGAGCAGCTGCACTGGGAGAAAGTGGTTTTTGGTCTTTCGCAGTCTTACTAATTGAGGGGAGGAATATTCAAGGCTTAGGGGTTAGCTGTCACTAAGAATCTAGGTAGTGATTCCTAGAATTGGGGTCTCTCCCATTTTCATATTTTATATGGAAGTGTTAGAACTGTCATGGTGATTTCAAGGGTGAAGAAATTTTGAAACCACAATGTAAATGATATTATAATTAGCAGAATCCATGAAAGGTGACAGAGATAATGTGGTGATCAGCCCTTGTAGTCAGCTTCTGCTTGAGCGTTGGTTAACACCTGCACCCAATCTTCAAGCCCTGGCATCCAGTCCCAGCCCTGTCTCCTTGTCTCTTACTCTAATAGTACCACGTTCCTATTTAGTAAACTAAAAAAGTTGGCATTTATGTGATTCCTTGAAGCAAACTAGCAGAACTAGCCTCGTGTTGCCCACTTGCTATTCAATTGTCCCTCTAAGTTTAAAACACGGCTCTTCACTTTTACTATAAATGGGAAGTTACCATCAATTCTTAGGCATATTTCTCTTTTTGTGGTGGTCTAAGGAATGTAAGGACTAAGGTTAACTGAAATTCAGAACAGAACATAAAACTATAATTGCTACAAAGGAGTGGAAAGAAAAATAGAGATAATAAAGAAGCAGAGAGCTTTAAAAAAAAACGTAAAATCTCTCCTTTCCTTCTAAACATTAATAAAACTTTAAACCTCTTACTTTAGATTATAGACAATGATTCAGGCTTCCTATGCCAAAATTCCAGTTCTCTCCTTCCCCAGAATAAAAACTAAACATCTATCAACGGCAAAAGTAAAAGCTTTCAGCCTCCTGGAATGGGTGGGAAGGAGAAGGAGGGGTCATTACAAACTCCCGGTGGAAGACAAAGCCAGATCCACATTCCAGAGAAATCTGGCAGGTCCAAGTTTTTCCTTAAATACAGACTGGCCTGTCACTAAGCCAGGTTCTGTAATCTTCCCAGGCTGCCACCACTGGGGAAGCCAGGAATCCCTTCTAATTAATGAAGCCCTCACAACAAAAATTTTCCCACCCATAATAAAGTGGGTTGGGGGAAAGGGAAGAAGCAGACCATGCTTCATAGCCAAAAGAAATCTGGACTTCAGTGTAATACCTAACTAATCCAAGAAAACAGATGCAGGAAGCAGAGGAAATGATCTACAGAGACAGACAATAAGGTGGAAAACTTTCACTGTACTGCTTCACTGGAATCCAGAAGTTAAAATCCCAACATCAGAAGATGCGATTATTACAGGAAGTGAGGCTGAGCAACACTCCATATTTTTTCAAATGCCTCTAATGCAGGGGGTGGACACATAAACTTTCCCAAGACACCAGTCATTCATAATTATTTGATACTTCTGACAATAATTTCTTATTCAGACTTTTCTTTCTACTAAAGTTCTGTTTTAATGGATAAATGTCCATGATTGTTAGGTTCAGTATCCACATCCACTTCTTGCTTACAATTGCAAAGAAAATGGCCTTGCTTTGGCCTCATTAATTTATCCCACCCCTGCAGCCAGATTAACCCAAGGTAACTTCACTGAATGCTTCCCTGACAAGGTGCAAGGAAATGGGGGCACAGAGGATGTGACAATTTAGACCTCTGATGTCCCCAACAGCTGCAACCAGCCATCATGCCTACTTGAAATTCAAGCTCTTGAAATGTAGCTAACAGGATAGCAATGTGCTATATGAGATCTATTTATATACATATTACATACAAAGACCAGTGTGGGCGACTGTGTGTATGTTTCAGACGTTACAGGTAATCAGGTATTTGCTGCACTCAGGAGCCTGCTCCATTGCAGCATGAAAGCAGACAGAGACAACATGTAAACAAACGGTAGTGGTGATGTTCTAGAATAACCTTATTAACAAAACAAGCAGCTGGCCTGTGGGCTACAATCTGCCAGCATCTAACCTAGACCTTTCCCCTACCCTGAAAAGTTTTTAACTTGGGAAATTTTATGAAATATTAGGGTGAGTGCAAGGAGGTTCAAGATCATCGTGGAGACTTGGGAAGATGTGTGCCTGCTGCTACCATTTCTTTCAACTGAGACAAGAGAATACACTGAAGTATAGAACACACCTCTCTGCCACGAGCCACAATGGCTCAGAACTCTAGAGACCCTGAAAGCTGTAGTTCCAAGGACTCTCACGCACGGCTGCCATTTCTGAGAAATCTGGCCAAGGGAGCAGTTATAAGAGAGTTCAAGGCCAGGGTCACAGCAGTGAAAAAGAAAAAAATAAAGCACTCATAAGCAGGAAGGTCAGAAGACTTTTCTTCATTCAAAGAAGGATAAGTTGGGTGCATGGATAATTAATACCACTCTAAGGGAAGTCTCAGAATAAACAACCCAGATCAGGGGCAAACTACTTGTGTGTTCACAGGTGTTTCTGTTACTTTAAAAACCCTGCTCTATCCAAGTACTTACAACCCATTTAGCTAATAGTAGATGCATTTGTATGAAAAATCTGCACAATTAATTCCTCTTAAATTTTATTTCTTCTTCTTTTTTTTTTTGTAAATAAAGGCAGGCTGCAGCTTCAAACTCCTGGGCTCAAGTGATCCTCACACCTCAGTCTTCCAAGTAGTCAGGGCTACAGATAGGTGTATGAACTATGCCAGCTAATTTCCCCCCCCTCTTTTTTTTTGGAAGGGGTCTTACTATGTTCCCCAGGCTGGTATCAAATGATCTTCCTGCCTCAGCCTTTCAAAGTGCTGGGATTATAGGAGTGAGCCACTGTGTGCAGCCCGATTTTTTGTATTACTACACAGACACATTAAAGTGGAACATCGAGGCTCGGCGCCTGTGGCTCAATCGGCTAAGGCGCCAGCCACATACACCTAAGGTGGCAGGTTCGAATCCCCAGCTCGGGCCTGCCAAACAATGATGGCTGCAACCAAAAAAAAAAAAAAAAAAATGGCCAGGCGTTGTGGCGGGCGCCTGTGGCCCAGCTACTTGGGAGGCGGAGGTAGGAGACTCCCTTGAGCCCAGGAGTTGGAGGTTGCTATGAGCTGTGATGCCATGGCACTCTACCCAGGGGGATAGCTTGAGGCTCCGTCTCAAAAAAAAAAAAAAAAGTGGCACATCGAAACCAGGCCTAGTCTGCCTTACCCCAACTCTCACTCATCAGGGGCAGTCACACCAAAAACTTAGCTCTTTTATCTGGTAATTGCCACTATATTCTCAAGTATTATGTTTTTACTGCAAATTTCTTATTATTTCAGTTTCACCTACTGTCTATGAAAATGAGAACTTGATTGTTATATGTCACCCTCTCATATGTCCCCTTTCCCAACATGGAGTTCACAACACTATGAAACGCAACCTTTGTTTAATGCTGAACCTCATACTATACTATGCTTACGTTCCCATCTTGCACCACCTTTTCTTCACCTAGAGTGAAGGGTTGCATCACTTTCCTTTTGTTTAGTTCCCCTGTATTCCTATGACTAAAACATTCCCATGCTCTCTGATAGGTCTAAACAAAAAACCTCTTCTCAGTGTGTCTGAATATATGAGGTTATTTTGTTCTTTTCTTTTCTTGGAGACTGAGCCTCACTCTGTCACCCCAGGTAGAGTGCTGTGGAGTCATCATACGAGCTCACTACAACCTCAAACTCCTGGGCTTTAGTGATCTTCCTACCTCAGCCTCCCAAATAGCTAAAACTATAGGCCCTGCCATGACACCTGGCTAACTTTTCTATTTTTGTAAAGATGGGGTCTTGCTCTTGCTTAGGCTGGTCTCAAACTCCTGAGGTCAAGCAATCTTCCTGCCTCCACCTCCTGGAGTGCTAGGATTATAAGCGTTAGCCACTGTACCTTGTCATATTTTATTCGTTTTTGTTAGAGACTTCTTTCATGGACTCCTCTGTTCTATTCTCATTTGACTAGTTACTTTTGTTGCTTTTATTGGGATTCAGAAACCAATACCCTGAAACCTGGTACTTTTTAAAGCAGCAACCTCAAAGTCTCTCTGATCTTCCCTGCCAAGCCCCCAATCCATAGTCTCTCCCTCTGAAGTTTCCTTATCTACCTAGAAACTGGATCTGCAAGAGGTCCTTCCTTCTGGTCCCTAAAATTATCTATCCCAGAGAAGAAGATTGAGGAATGCATCCATACCTAGACAATTTTTTTCACAAGATAATCTCTACCTCTCAGACTCATTCCAACCCCAAGAGAATCATTTAAAAATAAATTTCTGTCATTTATTCCTAAAGCAGCCCCTTCTTCCTCTTCCCCAATGAAGAGGGTATTTGAGAGTCTACCATCTGGTCCTCTGAGTTTTCATATTTTGTATTTCTCCAATGCACACATGTGTACATAAGAAATTTGCTGTATGTTTCCACTGTTAACTTGGTTTTTGTCATATTGGTGTGAGCCATGACCCCTTATGAAGGGGGAAAAGAAAATCACCCCCCTCCCACCCTTATACTTGCAAGGTAAGATCAGTGATCATCAAGGGATACGCATAGGCCCTCACCTGTTGGGTTCCCTATCTCCTGGACATCATATCTGATTTTTTTCTCTGTTTATTCCCCAGCATTTAAGAAGAACATATAATTTCTAAAACAGGATATATCAGAAGACAATTTTTCTTAGACTTTGCATCTCTGAAAATGTCTCTATTCCACCATAACATGTGATTGAAAGTTGGGCCGTGAAGGAAATTGAGTTGGAAATCATTTTTCCCAAAATATTGAAAGTATTGTTCCAATGTGTTGTGTCCTAGCTATTCCTATTGAGAAGATTATTCGGACTCTTGATTCTCTGGTTGGGCTGTCACATAATAGCCTCTTTTTTTGCTCTGAGGATAAAAATTATAATATATTTAAAGTCTTCTTTTGTTCCCTAGAATCTCTCTAAACTGAGTTTGTTCATTTACTTTATTCTGTTTCTCTTGGGCTAAGGTTTTTTAAAATCTGTGCTGATATTCTTTTGTCCATTCATAATTAAAATAGACCAAGAAATGATGACTGGAAACTTTGTGTATAGCTGGGCACAGTGGCTAACTCCTATAATCCTAGCTCTCTGGGAGGCTGAAGTGGGTGGACTGCCTGAGCTCAAGAGTTCCAGACCAGCCTCAGCAAAAGTGAGACCCCCATCTTTACTAAAAATAGAAAAATGAGCTGGGAGTTATAGCATGCACCTGTAGACCCCGCTATTTGGGAGGCTGAAGCAAGAGGATCACTGAAACCCAGGAGTTTGAGGTTGCTGTGAGCTACGATGCTACAGCAATTTACCCAGGGTGATAGAGTAAGACTCTGTCTCAGAAAAAAAAAGGAAACTTTTTGTACTTTGGGAATCTAGTAGAAACCCCATATGTTTGGTTGAGGGACCCTAAGTATAGGCTATTTTAGTTTCCAACAAGCAGATTTTACATTAAGAATTATTAATGGAGATAAAAAGAAACACTTCACAATAATTACTTAAAGCAATTGTAAATCTGCATATCTATTAATAACATAGTCTCAAAATACACAAGGCAAAAGTCAAAAAACTAAAAGGAGAGATATGCACGTTTAAGATTATAGTTAAATATTTTAAAATACTTTGCTCAACCAATAGAATAAGTAGACAAAAATATTGGTAAACAAACAGCAGATCTTTATAATACAATTAACAAACCTGACTTAAGTGATACATATAGAGGGTGCCAAAAAATGTATACACATTTCAAGAAAGGACAAATAGCTATTAAAATTGTAATTGTAATATATACTGATATACTGAAATGTATACATATTTCAAGAAAGGAGAAATAGCTATTAAAACTGTAATAGTAATATATACTGATCCCAAAAGATGAATACAAGTCACATTTGACTTCTGCAATTACAAGAGGTGCTTAAGTAGTTACCGTCAGCATCCAGACACTTCTGATTACATACAGCAAACTACTGTTTGAGCAATGCTGATCAAGTCTACTTGCATTGCTGTGCGTGCCATTTCAATTTCTTCCTGAAGTACCACCAGGGCAGCTGGTTTTCCATAATACACCGCATCCTTTAAGGCCCCCCACAGGTACAAGTAAAGGGGTGTTAAGTCAGGAGAACATGGGAAAAACTCAGCCGCACCTCTCCATCCTGCCCGTTGTCCTGGCAACATGTCATCAAGGTAAGCACTCACATCTTGGTTTATGTAATAATCTCGGGATGAAAACTTTCCATTTTGCTCCTTTAAGAATGCATCGTCTGCTTGTTCTGCTAACTCCTGTCTTACGTGCACAGTGCTTGGTAGACTTCTGTGGAGAGAGTGTCTGTTCAACATCAGAGCAAAGAGAAGCAGGACTTGCTGCTGCATGAGGCCTCCCGGATCTTCCCTAGAGCACATCACAGACAGCACCATGCATTGTCAATTTACCACGAATGCTTGCAGATGTTAGGTATGTTGGAAGTTCTGCTATATACTCATGTCTCCATTATTGTACTTCCACAATGTTCTCCAATTTCAAATGCCACCTCAAAATGGTCTTTCGCTCCTTGAATGAAAATAGTGCTTCTGTTGTTTCCTTGACTGTCCTGCCTGCTGCATGGTGATGCTATCTTTCATTTGATAAATGTCATCTTTTGAGCAAATGTCATACTACACATTGCTACCTAATTCAACTTAGAAAATTAACATAAATTAGTACATTACTGCTTATAATGTGTACACATTTTTGGCACGTCCAGGATGCCCTTAAAAAACATTACATTTTTTCAAGTGCTGATGGAACATTGACCAAAATAGACATAAGTACTTTGCTAAATACCAATAACAAAATTAATTAGAAAATCTGTAAATAGTGTAAACAATATACATTTAATTAACCCATAAATCACAACATAAAGTAGAAATTATTTTGTCTTGAATAAAACAAAATTCCTACTACAACAGCATCCAAACACCAGGGATATAATTAAAGTAAGAAATGCTGATAGAGAAATTCAAGTTTTAAGTGCATATATTAGGAGAGAAGGCTCTAAATCAATGATTCAAGCACCTACCTTAAGAAACTGGAAGAAGAAGAACAAATTTACCCAAAGAGGTAAATTAGAAGGAAAGAAAATAATAAAGAAAACAAAGTAATAAAATACAAAACAAGTATACTATGGGGAAAAAAAAATCATATTGGCTAAAACTTCCAGCACTATGTTGAACAGTAATGGTGACAGAGGACAACCTTGTCTGGTTCCAGTTCGGAGAGGAAAAGCTTAAAGTTTTATTCCGTTCAGTAAAATACTAACTGTGGGTTTGTCAGAGATAGCTTCAATCAGTTTAAGAAATGTACTATCTATGTCTCTCAAGTGGCTAAGGCCGGCGAGTTCAAATCCAGCCTGAGCCTGCCAAACAGCAATGACGGCTACAACCAAAAAAAAGCCAGGCGGGCGCCTGTAGTCCCAGCTACATGGGAGGCGGAGGCAGGAGAATTGCTTGAGCCTAGGAATTGGAGGTTGCTGTGAGCTGTGATGCCAT
>CAUYQV010164353.1:0-23256 GCA_963574575.1 Galagoides demidoff
TTTAAGTAATGTACTTTGGTCCAAATTAAATACAATTTATATAAGAATTAGCCACTGATTTCTTTCTTTCTTTCTTTTTTTTCTTGCCAACACCCCCTACCTCCTTCTCTGTCTGGTATCCCTTTCCCCCATGCCCCATCAATCGTGTCATTAATTGTCTTCATATCAAAGTTGAATACATAGGATTCTTTCTTCTCCATTCCTGTGATGCTTCACTAAGAATAATGTGTTCCACCTCCATCCAGGTTAGTACAAATGCTGTAAAATCTCCATTGTTTTTGAGGCTGAATAATATTCCATGGTATACATATACCACAGCTTACTAATACATTGCTGGATTGAAGGACATTTAGGCTGTTTCCACATTTTAGCAATTGTAAATTGGGCTGCAATAAACAGCCTAGTACAAGTGTCTTTCTAATAAAAGGTTTTTTTTCCTTCTGGATAGATGCCCAGTAATGGGATTGCAGGATCAAATGGGAGGTCTAGGTTAAGAAGAAGAAGTTAACCGATCAAAGTATTCTATAATAGACAGACTTCTGACAATGTGAATGTTACTGTATTTGCATCATTACTATTATTATTGCTTAATATTTTGTTGCAGCAATCATCTGATTTCTTTTCTGAATGTATTTATCTTCATTGTTCTTCATGAGGTTTTTGTTCTCAGTCCTTATGTTAAATATTGTTATTGTCATTAAATTTAGCCTTTTTAATTCTGTAAAGGCAAAAGTGGAAACCTAATATACACATGGATAAGTAAGAAAAATTAATTTAAAAAACCCAAAAATTAATTTGTTGAAAGTTTTCTTTTTAACACTATTTTTAATTTTTGAGCAGATGAATTTGTATTAAAAGTACACTTACTGACACACAAGTAAATATTGTTCTCATTGCTCACTCATCCTTTGATACGTGGAACGTTTTCAGTAGCCTGCAATAATTTTTTCAAAGTGATGAAGTCTTTCCCTTTCCTCAACTCCAGCTCCACATATATATCCACATACACTTTCTATTAACATTTTTATTGTTCACTCTTTAAAAACTCACTTTTAAAATATTTCTGGAATTTAATTTCAAGTGTCTCATGGAAAACCATTATATTCTAAAATGTTTCAGCCTCTGTAACACTTAAAAATAAAATAGCATGGTGACGTAGAGTGCACTGCACTTTCTCTTTTTCCATTTCTTTTTTTTTTTTTTTTTATTAAATCGTAGCTGTGTACATTAATACTATCATGGGGTACAGTGTGTTGTTTCTATATACAGTTTGGAATACTTTCATCCAACTGGTTAACATAGCCTTCATGTCATTTTCTTAGTTATTGTGTTAAGATATTTATATTCTACATTAAGAAAAATAAGTAAATAAAATCACATCAAAAAAATAAAAATATTTCTCAATGTAGAATATGATGTGATTTTATTTACTTATTTATTTTTTTAAAAGTAAATTTATTTTAAGTTAATGTGAGGGTACAAACAACCAGGTCAAAATATTTGATTTTGTTAGGTAGAGTTTGTCTTGTGGTTATGTCCCCCACACAAAAGATGTGCCACCCCCATCCCCTTGCCGATTCAGTGAGAAGCTGCTTTTAGCATGAACTAAATTCTCAGGTGCACATATGTTTAATGCTGTGCTGTTTTCTGTATGTATTACTAATATTGTTGCTAGGTTTTTCTGTCTGTGTACCTGCCATCATTTACCTATTGTCTATGTATCTCTCTGACATCTGACCTTGAAGCCAGTTGTACTGGTTTGCTATTGCGGCTGTAACAAATTACAGTAAACTTAGTGGTTTCAGACAGCATAAGTAGATTCTCTTGTGGTCCATTTTTATTGCCCTGTAGGACACTTCCCAAGGATCAAATGTAGCCCCTGTATACTTTTGTAAAGAACATTTTATTGGAACAGAGCTGTATTCCTTTTAAAGTCTCTACAGGAGAATTCACTTTCTTGCTTTTTCCATCTTCTAGAGATCATCCACAATTCTTAGCTTCTGATGATCCCTTTCCATGCTCAAAAGCCAGAACCACATCCCTCTTTCCTTTGCTTCTATCGTTGTTACATTTCTTTTCTTTTTTTAAATTCCTCTTTTTTTTTTTTATGAGACAGAGTCTGGCTCTGTTGCCCACGTTAGATTGCCATGGCATCAGCCTAGCTGACAGTAATCTCAAACTGCTGGGATCAAGCAATCTTCCTGGTTCAGCCTCCTGAGTAGATGGGACTACAGGTGCCCACCACCATACCCAGATATTTTTCTATTTTTAGTAGAGATGGGGTCTAGCTCTTGCTCAGGCTGTTCTTGAACTTTTGAGCTCAAATGATCTTCTTGCCTTGGACTCTCATAGTGCTACACTTACAGGTATGAGCCACCATGCCTGACTCTCCTGCTTCCCGCAGTCACTTACAAGGATCCTTACAACTAAACTTGGCCCACTCAATAATTCAGAATCATTTCAAGCCAGATGATCAACTTCTTTAATTGAAATTGCAGCCTCAGTTTCCCCTTTATTATGTGCCATAACATATTCATAAATTCTAAGGATTCTGATGTGAACATGTGAGGGGGCATTTTCTGCCTATTACATCATTTTAGGTAATTTTTTTTTATTTTTTTTGAGACAGAGTCTCACTTTGTCACTCTCAGTAGAGTGCTGTGCCATCATAGCTCACAACAACTTCCAACACTTAGGCTCAAGTGATTCTCTTGCCTCAGCCTCCTGAGTAGCTGGGACTACAGGCATCTGCCACAAAGCCCGGCTATTTTTAGAGTCAGGGTCTTGGTCTGGCTCAGGCTGGTCTCAAGCCCATGACCTCAGGCAATCTACCCTTCCCCCCCAGCCTCCCAGAATGCTAGGATTACAGGCATGTGCCACCCCACTCAGCCCCAATATTGTTAATTTTTGAAGTTTTTCCTGATTATTCATCTCTTTATATCCTTCTACTTTTTCATTTCAATTGAAATAATTTATATTTTTCCATTTTCTTTTAAAAGTTCTACTTTATTCGGATATTAGTTTATTATTTATTAGTTCTAGTTCTTATGTAATTGTGAAACCACTCTTACTGTGTGGTGATTTTTCCTGTCAACTTTCTTTTTAGATTGTTTTCCTTTATTCATTCTTAATTTGGTTTGCTTTTGAAAAAGATAATTTGCATTGGCTTCTATTCTACTTTTTCTTTATCTAAATATCAAAGGCTTGGCAATCAATACTGTTTTGTTTACCGAATTTTGTTCTTTTTAAAAAAGTTCTCTGCTATTTTCTTAGTAGCCCCCACCCTTTTCTTCATTTCTAGTATATAATCATAGTTTTATTTATTTTCACTTGCATAATTATTTAAAAACGTTATAAATTTTCCCATATGTAAGGCTTGCTGAACACCTTCTAATGTTTATTACACAGGGAGAAGCATTTCAGTGACTTACCTCCAGAATTAAGAATTAATTTTATAGTGAGCAATAAATTGTTGATGCCTTTTAAAGCTTTATTCCATTATTAAAACGGAAGACTTTATTTCTAAAAACATTATTTGTCCAAGTTTTGGTTTGTGGAAATTATTAAGGTTTCTTTTTTGTTGTTGTTTGTTTTTAGCATCTTAGTATAAGCCCAGTTTTGTTTTGCACAAGTGCGCATTGTTGAACAGTTTTTATAAACAGTTTCATCATTTTGCCATTTTTTAAAATTTTAGTCTCAAACTATCTCTGTGTTCGTCTATCAGTCTACCAAAAAAATGAAAAAACTATTAATCTTACTCACATTGGTAGAACTCCTTGTTATTGTTTCCTTACAGGTTTAAAATTGCTATTTCATTAATTGATAAGTTTATAAGCAATTCATATTATGCTTTTTTCTCTATTTCATTTACAGCTATCCTGTAAACAGCATGTAATTGCATAATACTTTTTAATTAAATCTGAATGATATGTTGCTAAACTCATTTTCATTTATTATTGCAATTGATTAATTTGAATTTTCTCCTATTCTTTTCTATACTTTTATTATTATGCTTAGTAGAAATAATAAAAATATATACTGCTGAGCACTATTAGGCTATAATTAAATTATAAGCACTTAGAAAGTAAGCAGTAGACTGGAATGCTAGTCTTTTTAGATTTAGAACTATTTTTTACCTTCTTCAAATTTTATTAGTCGTTATTTTTATTTTTTATCCATTCTTATAATTGTATTTCTCAAACATTTAAAATTATGAAGTAAGATTCAATTCATGTAGTAAAACAAACAAGTTTTTCTGTTGGTTTCCAGAGTAAAGACCAACTGTAAGCCAAATACAATATTCAAGATGGATAAAAATAAAGGAATTACAAAGATATACCAAAAAATAAAAACAAATATGAAACAGGAAAGAACAGATTATAGTTGATATTTTCCAAGATAGAATTTAGACAAAAATATAAAACACTTAACTAAGATGGTGAAAGATATAGAATGCTAAATGTTATAATATAAAATGAAGACAAAATGATTATGCATATCAATGAACAAATGTAGCAATCTTCATGAAGTGGGAATTTTAGAAGATACAAAAGAAATAGAATAAACATAGTAAAAATAGGACTATGTCACAAAAACTGATCAAAGTGTCAGTAAGGATATAGAACATCTAGGAAATATAATGAATAAGAAAGATTTTAAAAATCTATATTGACTTTACACTAATGTGAGTACACATAGAAATTTTTAACAAGCATATGTTAACCAATAGTGGAAAATCTCGGTAAGTGCAATGAAATAAAAATAATGTAGAGATATTATCTAATCATTATACAGAAATACTAGAGCTAAAAATAAATAGTAGTTTTAAAACTTAAAAATTCCTTCTACTGGAAATAGAAAACTTTGTTAAAAACCTGTTGAATAGCAGCTGGATGCAGTGGCTCCCACCTCTAATCTTACCATTCTGGGAGGCTAAGGTGGGAGGATCACTTGAGCTTAGAGGTTTGAGACCAGTCTGAGCAACAAAGTGAGATCCCATCTCTACTAAAAATAGAAAAAGTTAGCCTGGCTTACTGGTGAGCACCTGTAGTGCCAGCTGCTAAGGAGGCTGAGACAGGAGAATCACTTGAACCCAGGTGTTTGAGGGTGCTGTGAGTTAGGCTAACACCTAGCCACTCTAGTCTGGGCAACAGACACTTTGTCTTTGAAAAAATAAATATATAGATATTGAAAAAATAAATGTAATTTAATAAACAATAAACCATTAAAAGATACAATGGAAAAGATGTTTAAATGGGAGAAAAAGATAAAATAAAATAAAAAATAAATAAGTAATAATAAATAAAAAAGAAATAAATAAAATAAGAAAATTACAAAATTTAGAAAGAAATAGAATAAACCTTTGTATCACAATAAGAAATATGAATATGTGGAAAGAAATATATGTTCTTAGTAGTGTAATTCAACAATTTAACAATATCAGCTTTTCCCAAATTAATAAATAAATTTAAAAAAATTAAAATAAAAATTCCTATAAAAGTAAATTTTCAAGAATAGACAGAAAATAAACAAAAACCAAAGTGGGAAAATAGAGTTAATATAAAATAAAATGTGGCATATGCTAAAAACTGCTTTCTAACAAATATAGGGGGAAATATAAACTTTAAATACTTTATTGAGATAAGTGGATAGCCATTTTGAAAACAAAACTAGACCAGATATCTATACATGAAATAAGTGAAGGTATGGATTTGCTGGAGTAAAATGTGGATGAATTGTTTTTGTAATCTGGGAACGTGAAAATCATTTCTAACAATTCAGAGGCAGTCATAGAATTGATAAATTCAAAGATTTTTTTTAAAATCCGGTGTTTAGGGGAGATGGGGGGTAGGGGAGAAGTTCCATAAACAAAGCCAATCTGATTAATGAGGGGAAAATATTTCTAACGTTTTTCCATAAACGAAGGGGTAGTCTCCAAGTGGGTAAAGAGCGCTTACAAGTTGAGAGACCTCCGGAACCCATTAAATAAAGGGCAATAAGTATGAGAATCAATTCAGGGAAAGACAAATAAACCTTAGAAATATGAACACATGGTCAATGTCACTTGCACAAAGAGTGATACAAGTCAAAATTATATTGGAATGGCACTTCATCCTAGCAGGTTTGACCTCGCATTCAATTGGCAAAGCTTTGGAGAATAGTTATTATTACATATTATTGAAAAGCATGAAAAATTGCACAAATCCACCAGAAGATTATTTGGCACTCTCAATAAAAATTAAATATGCATGAATTCCACCCAGGATCCTTAAGATAAACTTCCACAAATATGAAGCAACATAGGCACAAGGTTTTTTGTGCAGCTTATTTATAAGAACAAATGACTGGACACTTACTATAAGTACCCATCAACAAGGGCTAGTTGCTGTTGTTTTTAACTGCTGCTGACCCGCAGAATAAAATGTTACAATGCTTTAAAGAGATGAGTATGTCCTCTGTACAGGTAGGAACTGATCATCAGGTACTTTTTCTTTTCTAAAGACAGTAAAGATTAGCTTACACAGAGTTTTGCTTGTTAGTAAAAAAGTAATAAGAAAGCATATATATATATTCAACTTTGTGTCACTTAACAATGGAAATATGTTCTGAGAAGTGACTAGATAGCCAATTTTATCGTGATATTAACACCATAGTGTGAACTTACCCAGACCTAGAGGGTACAGCCTGCTACCTACATGCTTAGGCCATATAGTACCCCCTACTGGTTCTGAGGCTACAAACCTACACAGCATGTTACTATACTGAATACTATAGGCAACTGTAACACACCAGTCAGTATTTGTGTTTATAAACATATCTAGAGATAGAAAAGGTACAGTAAAAATACAATATTATGATCTTTTGGTATCATACTTGTATATGCAGGGTATGACTTTATTTAAGTGAGACAGAGTGTGTGTGTATATCTGAAAGAGCAAACAAGAGAATGTTAAGGTGAGGCAAAGACTCCATTTCGGCAATATGAATATGATTATACTTTGTACTAGACTTCTGCTGCTTCTATGTTTGAAATTTTTCATAATCAAAAATTGGAGAAAAACAACTCTGGTAAAGATGGTATTTCCTTGTCCTACATTTGAGATAAGGAATTTAGCATACATTTATCATCTGCCCAATTATATAACCATAGTATAAATTTTGATACTAGATTATTATTAAGATTAAAATCTTTATATTTTTACATTTTATTCTGAGTTTTAAAGATATCACTTGTGACTATTTAAACATCATTTGATGTACCAGTTTCAGTGTTGCCATCAAAGCATTTTATAGTTCAGCTTTCAGGGTTGGGCATTTAGTTTTTAATAATTGTTGAAAATATATCTTTTGAGATCTTGTGTGTCTCACTTAAAACTGAATTTTCATCTGAACAGCTTGAATGTTAAATTCTATGAACTAAACTTTCTGAGTTTGTTATAACTGTAAACCTTCATTTATTGTATTCTCACTAGTTTTTTACTTGTTAATTTTGGTTTGCTTCCCTTCCTAGATGCTTTTAGGCTTTATTTCCCTCTTGAGTTACAAATATTTTTCATGATTTTTTTTTATAAATTTATGTCTTAATCTGTATTTGTTTCTTATTGCTGTAATGGATTGCCAAAAACATAGTGGCATAAAACAACACATATGTTTTCTTTTACAGTTCTGAAAAACAAAACTCCAAAATAAGTCTCACTGGGCTAAAATCAAGGTTTGTTGGGAGGGTTGGTTCCTTCTGGAGGCTCTAGTTGAGAATCTGCTCTTTGCCTCTTCCAGATTTTGGTGGCTGCATCACTCCCGTCTCTGCTTCTCTGGTCACATGGCCTTCTTTCTTAAAGTCTGTGGTCAAATATCCCTCATCCCTTTTTCTAAGAACACTTGGACACAGTTAGCACTCAACAAGAGAATCCAGAATAATCCCCCTATTTAATAATCCTTAATCATATTTGCAAAGTCCCTTTTGCCTTATAAGATTTCAGAAATAAAGACGTGAATATCTCTTAAGAACCATACCTGGCTCAGGGCCTGTAGCTCAGGGGTTGGGGTGCTGGCCATATAAACCATGGATGGAGGGTTCAAGCCCAGCCTGGCCTGCTGAACAACGATGGCAACAGCAACAACAACAACAACAAAAGAAATAGCTAGACATTGTGGTGGGTGCCTGTAGTCCCAGCTGCTTGGGAGGCAGAGGCAGGAGGATGGCTTAAGCCCAGGAGTTTGAGGTTGCTGTGGGCTGTGATGCCACTGCACTCTACTGAGGGGTGACATGGTGAGACACTTGTCTCAAAAAAAAAAAGAGTCTATTTATATGAATTCAGATAGAGTAAAAGCTCCACAGTTGACCACCTGCCTAGATTGACCATCTCCTTAAGTTGACCTAATTTTCATAGACTAGATGTGCACGACATGTACATACCAACACAGTAGGCCTGGTTCCTTAAGTTGAACACCTTTGCATGTAGACCAGTTTGTCATAGTCTCTTGAGTGGTCAATTTACAGAGGTTCCACTCCATTTTTGTTTGTTTCAGATTAATAAACAATTTTAACTTTTGTCATTGTAGACTGTGATGCTTTTGTTTTCCTCGAAGACTAATAATTCTGATTCTTGGATTAGATTCCCAATCTTATCTTTAGACATTTTTAAAATATAATCCCTAATAATCTCTTTTTTCATGCATTCTGAGTAAGTTTCTTGAAATTATCCCCCCATCACATCCAGCGGGATGATCTCCAGTGTGGATCTTTCTGCTGCCACTCTGATGCTGCCAGCCCCCTTCGTCTGAACTCAGCCGTTCCTCCGTCAGGCTGCTTGCTTGTGCTTCATGGAACTCATTTCCTCTTGCAGTATTTCGAGGACAACAAGCTGCTGCTTGCTAAAAAAAAGTTGATCTATTTTTCTTGTGAAGGGTGTTTTCAAAGTTATATTTTTCCTATGACTAGTAGGTACAATTTCTTTTTTCTTTATATTGGTGTAGTAATTCATAGATGTATTTTTATTTGCCTTGATTGGGCAGAATATTTATCTCCAGGGTAGATACCAGGTCTCACAGCTCCTGTCACTACTTATTTGGATGGTAGGTGGTTTATCCTTTTAAATCTCAGCCTAAAGCACCAGCCTAAGCTTGATTTGCAATTCGTAGAGCAGTTCTGTAAACTGAACTTGGATCATCTGCCGCTTCAATGTTAAGAATCTCTTGTTCCAACATTCACTTACTGTTGGAATTCTTCTTAGAGCATAAAAAGCCATATCCTATCTAATTCCTTTACTTCTTCCCCAGTATTGCTACTCGCTTTTTGAATACTTCTGAACATAACATTTGGATCAACATAGTTCCACTTAACTGTAAGAGGGAGAGAAGCCAATGTATGGAGGAGATGGCGCTCTTCACTGTGTTCTGAATTTTTTCACATGTTCTATCTTATTTAAGGGATTTATTTTTGTCCAGAATGTGGATTGTTTTGCATGTAGCATAAGAATGTGCCATGACTTATCAAGCAGGATCCTTACCAAGATTTAGCTCTGTAGTCTTTTCTTTGGTTCACTTTGGGTTACTGCTGAATCTCCATGAGACTTTATTTTGTGATTGACAGGAAAACACCATGCACACCTTATCAACCACCATTTAACCCTAAAGCCACAAAGCTTTTTCTAAAACGTTCCTCTCTTGCCATTAGCAAATAATGTTCAGAGATTTTTCTTATCATAGATCACAGAGCAGAACTTCTCTAGCTCTTTAGTAATAATATTCTACACACAAATCTTGTTATGTCTTTCTTTTTTCCTCCCTCCCTCTGCTCCCTTTCCTTCCCTTTTTGCTTTCCTTCCTTCTTTTTGACATTTCTTTCATAATTTTATATAAAAAGAGTTCAACTCAGACACTGTTTTTAAAATGCTGATATTTCCTTTCCTTGACTACATAAGCTACTCAGCTGAGTGTTGCTTAGATCTTCATCTAAAGATTACACCAATATGTACACCTTTGCTTGGCTCTCAGCATCTAGCAAGCAGTTGTCCAATGTGGCTATGTTGCACTTGAAGTCATCAGTGTTCACTGTTTTATTATCCCCATATGCAATACAGAAGGAACTTCCATATGTAGCCTACACTCATCAGTGCTCATCTATCATGTAAAGGGGAAAGCCACTAATTAGTTCTAACCAAACTTTTAAATGAAGATATATCTATGTATGTAGATTCATATTCCAAAGGATATCAATAAAAATTCACATTTGAAAACATTTCACAGTACAAACTTATACCATAGCAGTGGTAAGTAAAATATTTTAAAAATTCAATTAAAATTATAGCTATTTTCAAAAAGAAAACAATAATTGCTCTGGATCAAAAAAGAAAGCGTATTCAATCCAATGAACAGAATTCTAAGAAACAAAAGATAAAGCACAATGCAATGATTGGAGCTGGTGCTGTACACCAGTTGAGCTCAGAATACGGCAGCAAATGGCATTGAGATACAGTTTTTCTGTGGGAAATGGAGACTTGACCTGTGATTGATATTGTTAATATCTACTCAGGGTAAAGGCCTCTAAGAACTAACACTGACCTTCTTCCAGATGAGGGCACCAAAAGTACCTATGGAGGGAAAATAAAAGTCTTTACACAAAAGCACGTGAACACAGAAGAAGAGGGAGCAACCAAAGATAAAGGTTTCACCCTGGCCCAATATATGTCTCTAAATAAAAGTTTGAAAATGTATTGGTAAATTTATAAGAAAGATATAAAAACAACAACTAAGAGATTATTGACTACATAAAAATAAGATAACAATCTCAAAATTAATTGAAAATGTGCATGAAACTCTTGAAGAGGTGGGGGAAGATTACATTCATGCCCACACCCATACCTTCTTTCAAGTTATTACAAAGCAATCCAGTAGCAATAAAATTGGAATAGTTGGGGACATCAACTTTCTTCATAACAGTGCACCGGATCCATTCATTAGCCTCTAAAATGTTAACAGACTATTAAGGTGGCAGCAACAGAAGACAGATTTGCCTGATCTAGCTGATTCCTAGATCACATTTGTATTTTATCACAACTTTCTGGGTATTCAGAGGCAGTTGCACTGGCATAAGTTGTGGTAACTTTTGATTCTAACAATCTCCAGAGATAATAGCTTGTGTAAACTAGTGGGTCAGTTGAATATTGTTCTGTAAATCATTCCTAGACATATGTCTTCCCCTCCCAAGAACGTTAGTAAGCATTTAATATTTTAAATCAAATAACTTACTACTTAAATGCCTAGAGAACCTTAAGGATGGGAACATGGTTTGGCTATCTGATGTGCTTTAGTTTGACAGAAGTAACCATTTGATTAATCTTAGAAATTGTAAGTTCCCTGGTAAAAGTGAAAGTGAACTCTTAAATAAATTATCACCTGTGAGTATCTGGAATAAAGTACAATTTTAATGCTAGTCTTTGACAGACCAAGAATTTGCTGCTACAGATCACAGAGGGGAGAAAGAAGCATCCAAAGGTGAACACTTTCCCTTTACAATAAGGAGAATTTTAAAAAGAGAAATTTTTTCATATCACACATATTTATGATGATAAAAAGGCAGAAGCATATCAAAATACATCAATAATTTAAAAAACTAATTTTCCTTTTGAGACATTTTGAGGGGGCAATTATTTATTTATTTATATTTTGGGTCAGGCTGAAACCATTTGCTATTTTCTTTTTTTTTTATTGTTGGGGATTCATTGAGGGTACAAAAAAACAGGTTACACTGATTGCATTTGTTAGGTAAAGCCCCCAAAATGTGTGTCACGCACCAAGCCCCCACCCCCCCTCCTTTCCTCTTTCTGCTCTTCCTTTCTCCCACCCCTCCTTCCTTCTCTCTCCCTCTCTCTCTCTGCTCTCCCCTTCCCCCATCCCCCATCCCCCACCCCCACCATGTACTAGGTCATTAATTGTCCTCATACAAAAATTGAATACATAGGATGCATGCTTCTCCATTCTTAAGATGCTTTACTAAGAATAATGTGTTCCATTTCCACCCAGGTTAATACAAAGGTGGTAAAGTCTCCATTTTTTTTAAATGGCTAAATAGTATTCCATGGTATACGTATACCACAGCTTGTTAATCAATTCCTGGGTTGGTGAGCATTTATTTCCACATTTTGGTAATTGTAAATTGAGCTACGGTAAACAGTCTAGTGCCAGTGCTCTTATGATAAAAGGATTTTTTTTCCCCTTCTGGGTAGATGCCCAGTAATGGGATTGCAGGATCAAATGGGAGGTCTAGCTTGAGTTCTTTGAGGTTTATCCATACTTCCTTCCAAAATGTTTGTATTAGTTTGCAGTCCTACCAGCAATGTAAAAGTGTTCCTTCTTCTCTATATCCACACCAGCATCTGCAGTTTTGAGATTTTTTGATGTGGGCCATTCTTGCTGGGGTTAAATGATATCTCTAAAAAAGAGAATTCTACGTCCATGCCTTGGCAACATCAGAAGACCAAAAAGTTTCTACAATTACCCTAAAGGTATCTCTTATTTCTTGCAATTGAAGGTCCTACTCAGATGGTCATTTGGAGCATAATTAGAATCTTTTGATTATTGAATTCCAGTGTAAGTTCAATTCACAGCTTTGCCTGGTCTCTTATATAAAAGACATTTATTAGTAGATAGTGGGTATGTAATAGTTGAGATAGGCACATTAATGTAGATTCATAAATGTCTAAGCTTAGATACCAACACTCTATTGTGCTTTCCTAATTAGCAAAATCACCTCCTTCTGTGACATAGAAGACTTGCTATCCCTTGGATAGGAACTCATGACCCTTACATGAGAAAATTATCTCTCAAAGGAAGCCAAATATTTTTTATGATCTATATTTACTACCTCTTGTTATTTCAAGAAGCTATAGGTCAAATTAGACTATTCATTTCTTTTTCTACCTTATTTATTTTAATATATTAATTAGTTTATTTAGAGATGGTGGTTCACTATGTTGCCTAAGCTAGAATCTAGTGATTATTCATAGGCAAAATCATATCACATTAAACCCTTGAACCCTAGGCTCAAATAATTCTCCCATCCCAGTCTCCTGAGTAGTGGGACTTTAGGTATATGGCCCAAATATTTTGCTAATTTAAAATACACATGTAGTAAGCAAAGACTCAATCATTTTACTCTTAGTAATATGTGATCAGAAATGTTTGGAGAATACTGTTCTGGTAAACAGTATCAAAAAGTACATTAAAGATCCTATTTTATTTCTAAAAGTCAGAAATATGAAACAATGTTAGCATCAATGAGAAAAAGTGTAGTAGGAAATGGCTAGCCTATAATTTGATTCTGAAATAGTATAATAATATGAAAACAATAAAAATAATCCAAGGTAAGCAATGACAGGAAAGTATAAAAAAAAATTGTGAGAAAAAACACAAAATAAAGGTTTGTCAATAATTTCAACAAAAATAAGCACATTAAACACATATAATAAAAGATAAAATGTTAATTTAAAACTAAAACTATTCGTAGATACAACAGGCTTTAAACCAACAAAATTAAGGAAAGGTAAGGATAGTCACATCAAAAGGCAATTAAGGGCATCCATATAGGAGCAGAAGAGATCAAACTTTCACTTTTCACACTTCTCTTAGTAAGTAAAGTAAGTAGATACTCTGGGCCATTCAGAGACAACCCAATCTGTTTTATTCTATACCACTTATTCATTGTTAATTATCTTAATAATATATATTACCATATGTCCTTAGACTAAACTTACATTTACACATTATCTTTGATTAAGTAAACCTTTACCATTTTCAGAAGAATTTCACATTTATTATCTTATTTGATCCCTACAAAAACACTCCTGAAGATTAAGAAAGTACTGTTAATGTGCATGTAATTATCATTACTAATAATTCTAAACTTGATAGTTTACAATAAGTTAACAAGACCACCTATAATATTACCTCATTGCGACTGTTTCCCTCTATTTCCATGCTCTTCAAGTCTTTGACTATATGTGTATATAATATGTAACATACATGGGAAGATAGAGTCTAGTTCATGTATTCAATAAATATTTCTTTTTTTTTTTTTTTTTTAGCATTTTTTGGCCAGGGCTGGGCTTGAACCCACTACTTCCAGCATATGGGGCCAGTGCCCTACTCCTTTGAACCACAGGCGCTGCCCCAATAAATATTTCTTTTGTGCCCATAATGGTCTTGGCACTAGAAATGCAGAAGAATAAGACATCATATTTCTGCCTTCATGCAGCTTACATTCCGGTAGGGAAAATAGTGTGCAGCTACATCAGTATTTGTTACGTTAGGTAATGATAGGTACTTGGAAGGACAATAGAGTGAGGGAGCAGAGGTCCAGGGTGGAGGGAGGTCTTACTTTGTAGAGTGCTCAGGGAGTGCTTCCTAACGGGCTGACGTCTGAGCAGAAGCCTGAGTGAAGTAAGAGTGAACTCTGAGGTTGTGGGTGGGGGCATTTTCAGGCAGAGGGGACAATATGTTCTAAGCCCATTCGACAGGAACCTTCAAAAAAAATCAAGAAGAATGAGAGTGCGTGAGGAAGCTGCAGAGAGGTGGGTCTAGCTGCCTTGGAGCAGTGATATTTCTGCAGCCAAGGCCAGCACAAAGGTCAAGTGCATTTCAGAAGATACGGGCAGAGAGTTCCCAGTTACTAACTGAATGGAGTTTGATGAAGGGAAAGGCATCTTAACCTCCCAAAGACCATAGATTCCTTTGGGAGGGAAGCAGAATGAGGAAAATAATAATGAAAAATGCAATGAGTTTATAGGATAAAATATCTGAGTTAATAATACTCAGAACCTACCGTTGAACCTAAAAGGATCAAGCTCCCTTCAAAGTATTTGAAAGATTATTTTATCTGCAGAGTGGAAATGGAAACTTGAGACACAATGACATCATTTTTTGGATTTTAAAAGTGAAATTTTTGTACTTCTGGGTTATGGTGTGCAACTGTCAACTCTTTCTGTGTTAGTAAATTTGGCATGCTACAGAGTAAAAAATTTATTTTAAGACGCAAGTACTTCCATGAATCCAAACTGATTAATTTGTAGCTTTTAAATCAAAAACCATTCTCAAGAGAGAAAACTTTCAAGATTTCCTCAACTCTATTTTCATGTCTCTGAAAATTTCTATACCTACCAAAGTGTGGGCAAATTCAGGGTTCAGAGTCTTCCCAGAGCTCCTTTAAGGCATCCATATAAATCTCTCCGTTTCCAGTGTCTGCGCTGGGTGTGTGTGCCCTTACTCACTGGTGCTGGACATCGAGGCCACCACCTTGAACCTATTCCAGCCCATATCAACATATCATCCTTGGATCTGCATTTCCTTCTCACAGCAGGATCTAACTTTAAAAAAAAGTCTATGTCTGAAGACAGGAGCTCACAACCCATCTCCAGGCTGGGGAACCCACTCTTAGGTTTTACCCTGCTTCACTGATTCAGCTCTAGGTTGGGACTTGGTTCAAGAGAAACTTAACTATCTGCTTTGTATTATTCAGAGTGAAGCATATCAGCTGCTGAAACAAATCTTAGTGATTTCTTTCTCATTACAATCTGAAGACAGGTTGGGTGTCTCTCTTCGAAGCAGACGCTTAGGGATCCTAGCATCGATATGACTGTGTTGTCCCAGAACCATTTGGTTCAAGCCATGTACACAAAGAAGAATGTGCAGGAGAAATTGTGGAGTCAGGCTGAGAAGGAGTATCCATTGATTCCATCTCCCAAGAGGAGATTAAACTTTTTACAGAAAGTTTGTGTCTAATGAAAGCCTGGGAAACACAGATCGACACAGGCATATGAGTGAACACGGCAGTACCTGCCCTTGTGTGGCCTTCTGAACACCAGATCAGGTGGTGTTCACTCTGCACACACAGGAATGCAGCAACCCCATCCTCAGGGGAGATGAGGAGGAAGTCCAGCCAGCCATAGTCCAGGACCTCAGGGTTCTGAGTCTTTTCATCGAGCCCAAATATTCTTCTTCTTGCTTTTTTATTCTACAAACTGAAAGAGCAAGTCATCCTTCCCTCTCCACACACACACCTGTATCTAATATACACATAGTGGTAATGAACAGGATAAACTTAGTGAATCTTTTACTGGGAAAAGCTGAGCAAGAAAGACCTCCAGAAGTCACTGGTCCATAGCAATGCCGGACCCCCGTGCAGCAGGCGCTGCAGGGCCTTCTACTCACAGAGAGGGGGGCTCTGATTTTCCTCTCTAGGAAGAGAGAAACTTTTATTCAACATATTTTATAGCTCTTTTCTCCACCTTCTTTTTTTTTTTTTTTTTTTTTTGAGACGGAGCCTCAAGCTATCCCCCTGGGTAGAGTGCATGACATCACAGCTCATAACAACCTCCAACTCCTGGGCTCAAGCGAGTCTCCTGCCTCCGCCTCCCAAGTAGCTGAGACCACAGGCGCCCACCACAATGCCCGGCCATTTTTTGGTTGCAGCCATCATTGTTGTTTGGCGGGCCTGGGCTGGGGATTTGAACCCGCCACCTCAGGTGTACGTGGCTGGCGCCTTAGCTGATTGAGCCACAGGAGCCGAGCCTTTTCTCCCCCTTCTGAGAGAAACTTCTCTATCCATTATTCCCCCTTGCTATATCTAAAATGTCCTTTGCAGCCTGCCTCTTGCTTGTTAAAATAAGGGGCCCACAGAACAGTCAAGTTTTTTTCCCAGTAGGACTTTCGGTTGTTTGGGTAAAACTGTATATTTCCCTCAAAAACTTAGTAAGCTCTGAACTCTCTGCTTCTAGCCATTCCCATCTGCCAACCACCACACTCAAAGTTCTTTTCTATACACAATCCTCAAGCTTATCTATTTCTTTGCTTCCTTAACCCTTCTACCTCTCAAACTGGATTGGTGCTTTCTTGAGGTTGTTTAAAACATTGTACATCAGCAGGAAGGTCACACTACTTTCAGTGTGACTGTTCCCAGAGTGAAGGCTTAATTCCTTAAGTCCTGCTTCTCAAGGCCTCTTTCAATCTTATCTCTTACTGTTTGAGGCCCAGATAGGGGTAGTTTTCCAACTCTTAAAGGCCCAATTTCTGGACTTGACTTATTGCCTTTTTTTTGTACTTGAAAACTAATTGATTCTTGCCTACGCACCACTATTTATTATTATATCTTGCTTCAGGAGAAAGAGCCAAGATAAAAAAGATCCTTTTTTCCTCTTTGAATTCAGACTTTTGCTATGTGACTTTGTAGCTTCTCCATCTGGAAAACTCACATTAAAAAAAATCACCAAGTACAAAATGAAACAAACTACTGTGACTGAGGTCAGGTGTAGAGGCTCAGACCTGTAATCCTAGCACTCTGGGAGGCTGAGGCTAGAGAATTAGGTGAGCTCAGGAGTTTGAGACCAGCCAGAGCAGGAGCAAGACCCCTTCTCTACTAAAAACAGAAAAATTAGCCAGGTGTTGTGGTGCCTGTAGTCTCAGCTACTCAGCTACTTAGGAGGCTGAGGCAAGAGGATGTCTTGAACACAGGAGTTTGAGGTTGCTGGGAGATCGGCTGACTCCATAGCACTCAGCCTGGGCAGAATATCAAGACTGTGTCTCAAAAATTCAACACAAAACAAAAAAAACCTAACATGATAGAGTAACAAAACCCAGCAATGATTAGGATTCTCAGTGGCCTAATAATCTAAAATGACTTTTAAAATATTTGAAGAAAAAAAAGGTACAATAGAAAATCATGCAGCAAAAACGATGATAAAATTACCAGCAGAATTTTAAAAAATCAAATAAAACATCCTGAAATCAAAAACAAAAAGCTGGAAATTTGATGGATAGATTGAACAGCATGTGAGACCCAGCTAAGGAAAGAATAAATGAGCTGGAAGACAGATTCAACCATTCAATGCCCTTTGACTGAGCCCTGGCTATGTACATGTTCCAGCCCCCCTGGACTGTATTAAAGAACAAGACAGGTGGGGATGACTGTCCTTACAGCGTTTACAGTCTTATGGGAAAGACAAAAGGTGGCATTTTAAAAGTAGAAAATGCTGTAGTAAAAGGAAAAGCAGATCTGGGCAAGAAGTATTAGGTGAGCATAGAGAAAAAGTGAGGAAAATATTAAATAGAACAGGTGAATATCATTAAAAGCAATTTGAGCAAAGATTTAAAGGAGCAGAGGTGGGTGGCCCAGGCACCATGACCTGGTACATGGTAGGTCATATACACATACCCACCGATCTGTTTCCATTTCCTCATAAGCCCATAGGAAGAATACTTCCCCAGTTCTTACTGCTAGATACATACAGATGAGAATAATTCTGATCAATGATCAATGATTTGTAGGCTCAATTTTTTTTTTTTTTTACAAATTCATTATTTCTCATTTGTTTCTGTCTTGTAGAATTTAGAGGTCTTTATATAGTTAAATTAATGAACTTGGTTTCTCATTACAATTGCATTTTAAATTCCATCACCCCAGGCCATTTACATATGTGGTAATAAGGACCTAGGTTTGCATAAGTCTTCATGATGTAGAAAGCATTTTCATTCACTTATCTGAAATAGCTCTAACAGGTCCTTGGAACTATCTGAGTTCAAGTCACACTGTGCCATTCCCTCTCCTCACACTCAACAGGGAACCTGACTTATTACTTCACAGATAAAAACTCTTTGAAATTTCTTCCTGTCTCACCCACTGCCTTCCTACTCATGGTCCCATAGATGCTTATCTATGCCTACATATAGCCTTATCTCCATCACAGCCCCTTGAGTGGAAAGAATAATCCCTCCACCTGCATCCTGGATCCCATTCCCTGCCACCTCTTTGGTGATCTTTTTAATATTTCTTTTTCTTTTATACATTCCTTTTTAGATTATTCTTTTCCATCTGAAAAGAATAGTGTATGTTGTCACATCTGCTGAGATAGGACCTTCTCTCTCCCCCTCTGAGATGACAGAAGACAGTATTCTGAATTCTTCTCTTTCTTGACCTCTCTGAGACATTCGACCCTTGACTACTACTCTCCTGAAATTCGTTTCTCCTGCCACTTGAAGGTTGCAACATTGCCTCCCCAACTCCAGGCTGCTTTTTCCTTGACATCATTTTATGAACTTCTTTTTCTCAGTCACTCTGTCCTGTTCTTTCTTCACGTTTTTCTGGCCTATTTTTATCTTCATCTATAACTTCTACTCACTCCTAAATTTTAAAAGTGTTTAGGAAGAAGTGGACTAATGATTAATTCAATCCACCAAACATTCTCAGAGAACTGCAGGAAGAAGAACGTCATCATTTTCAATATCTCACATCCAGTCAAAACTAGAAAAATCCTGAAATCAACCTGGATTTCATAACTCTAGATCTCATCCAAACCTTTCTGTGCCATCCTTCTGAAAATAGTTTTGGATCCATCCTATCTCTTGTGCATTAAGTTGTTACAGTGGAAATATTAGAATTGGTATTTTCATCTTCCTCTAATGCGTCTCTTTTTTATATGTGGTGTTTGTCACCTGTAGAAATAAACTTTCCCTTGGATGATCTGATGACTCTAGAATAAAATTCCTAGTATAACAGACAGTAACTTAATGCAATGTGCAACATGAGGACACACATATTTTAAAAAGCAAGCTTATATGGTTCAGTGTTACAATCGAACACGGGCATAGGTGTATATACTACACCACATAATGACCTTTCGGTCAATGATGAACCACATATATGATGGTGGTCCCATACGATTATAATATCATATTTTTATTGCACCTTTTTAACATTTACATATGCTTATTATACACAAATACCATTGTGTTACAATTACCTACAGTATTCAGTATGGCAACATGCTACAGGCTCGTAGCCTGGGAGCGACAGGCTGTGACTTAGAGCCTAGGCGTGTAGCAGGCACACACTGTAGACTGGTGTGAGTCCACTCTAACACCAGCACGATAAGGAGATCACCAGTGATGTGTTTCTCAGGATGGACCCTGCCATTAGGTAACATACTGCAGACACACACACAGGTGTACAGAGGTGTATCTTTTACAGAACACTTTTGAGGCATTACATGGCAGAGAACAAGGAAAGGGTAGGCTGCTGCAGCCTGGGCAGCATTTGTGGCTGGTCTGTAGTGCTGCTGTTCCTATACCTCAGGGACAAATCCCCTTCCAGGTTTAACATCTTGCCCTGCTCTTCTGATTCTTGTCTGATTTGCTGAGGAATCTCCATGAAGCCTGTGACTGCTGTGTGTGCGCAAAAGAGGAATTGCCCCTTTTCTTCACTGCCTGTTGCCCTCAGATTATCTGGTAAGGGTGGGGCTTGGGAGCCCTGGCTTTCATGTCCCCCACAGAAATGTTGGAGGGATGAGGAGCTGGGGTCAAGGTCTCTGACCGTATGACATTCTCATCTGCCTGCCAGATAAACCTGAGTTCATTTGTGTGTATTTGTATGTGTGAATTTAATTATTTGAGAATATAGCTACATCTATTTAAATACAATATTTTACAATTTGATAATTTTAGACCTGTAATTTTTAAATACATTTTCAGGTAAGTAAATGCATGTACGTAGAGGACTTTCTGGATATGCATAAAACAGTAAACATAGGAAGACGATATGGTGAAAATATAGCAGTTTGCTTCTGAGCATTATACACACATATTGTTTTCTCTGTCTCGATCATTCTGGTTTTCCAAATTTTAAAAATAATCATCAAGTCAGTAGGAAAAATGTCATGAAATGAAATGCCAGCGTGTTTGTGTTGGTTCTGTGGCCTCCCATCTGCAACCCCCAGTAACCAGCTGGTGTTTTAGCATTGATAATTATTCTTAGGATTCAATTTTTAACCCTTACTAGGATTTATTTTGCTTGGTTAGTCTTCTCTTCACTCGCCAGTTCGCTGAATTTTTGCAGGATTTATTTTAAGAATAAAAACTTTACAGGCAAATGCTTGGGGTATTGCTCAATCAGAACACTTTATTCCATCAAATTCTCAAGCTGTTAACTAAAGAATGAAATCACGATGAGATCACTAAAAAGGCAACTTGCACTTTAGAAACCATTGCACACTCTGTTTTCCAAAGACTCTTTCCTATGCCAATGAAATCATGATAAGAAATAGTTTGAATATTGATAGTATGATTCATTGGAATTTCTAATTTTAGTGTATCAGCATTTGAACAGGATTTACAAATTCTGTCCTGTCAGAGAATTTATTGTCTTCATGTATGAGAATGAAAAGCATATAGAATAAAAGTTAAATGATCTGCCCAAGGACACACATTATCATTTTAAATGGAATTCTGATCCCTAACATGTAAATGAAGTGCTCTATTTATTGGAATGCATTTCTCGAGCATATCAGTTTCATTAAATAATCTTTATTTAAGAGAATTTATTCATTTGAAATATGCCCTCTGATCCGTAAACAAAATTTGGATTTCTTTATATTTGTCAGTTTGACTTTTGAGAATTACTCACATTTTCTTGATGTGAGAGGTTAAGAGAAGATTTGGAAATGGAGAATTATCCAATAAAAGCAAGAAATAATGTTGAAAATGTTTGAAATAAAAATTCTGTGATAAGGTTTTTTTTAACTGATGCTTTTCCAAATTTTAATTCCGTCTAAGTGATGACTCCAATTTTAAAGCCAGTGAGATGTATGATGGGGAGAAGTTTTCTCTCAGATTTTGAACATTTGCTTCTGATTTCATCTGTCAGCGAGGCAGCTTTCTTTTTTTTACCGTATCTTTGTTCGCTTTGGTTTTAGTTCTGTTGAAACCAAGAGGGAAGTAAAAAATGCAGTATTTTAAGAGTTTAAAAATTGGAGTGAAGTTTGCGATACACGAAGGTCTTTATTATTTGGTTTTAGTTAACTTTGTTCACTTTTCGTTTTAATAAAATGTGAAACAAAACAAAATTCTCTGGGGTACAAGCCTGTTTATTTTATTGTGCTCTGTTTAGTTATTCAAGGGGAAAAAAAAAAGTTACAGAAGTGTAATCATTGCCATCTGTTGTATTGGAGTAACATCTAGCCCAAAAGTCAAAAAAGTCATGGCAACAACTTATAAAAACAACTGCAATAATATCAACTCACTATGGTTACTGGTGAAACTTTATTTTTCTCCCAAATGAAGTAAGTTTCCTTAGGGGATTATTTTAACATTTGATTTATATCATTATTAAATTTGCCTCCAAAATCATCAGAATCTCGAATAACACTGTTATTTAACTCCCTGCCTGATAGGAGATTAACAGATATTTCTGTCATTCTGACTCAAACCTCATCAAAACTCCCTTTTTAGAGAATATTATTTTTAAGGACTTCTTAGGATATAGTTTTCAGGAAAAATAGGTGTGTATAGACAACTTTCTTACATGCATATATTTTTTCCCACAGTATTGAAAGGCTACTGTTAAAGGCAAATATAAAACGCATGCAAATTTGGCCACTGTACAGTCCTTTCATTGTGGCCTCAGACAGTTGTTCACGTCATAGGACTGCCTTAGGCCTTGTTTTTGCCCTGTTTTCCTTGAGAAACTGTAGTTGTAAAACATTAGGTGGTCTCTAAGATAGACATATTTTATACAAGATCGGTCTCTCTAGAGAGAATAAAGGCATAATATGGCATTAGTTGGCTTCTTTTGAAATCCTCAGAACTAATATTTAAAGACGCTCATTGGAATTGCCAATGTATTTACTCACCCCTTTGGTTTTCCAAGAGGTACTCCAATTACCTCCACCAAAGAAAAAAAGGACCTTGTGTTCCATCCGTACATACATATTTAAAAATCACAGATTTAACCCCTTATACATGTTTTTCTAAAGGAAACATCATCAGAGTTATTGGGGGTACTCAAGAATGTAGCATATTCTGGGGCGGGTGTGGTGGCTCACGCCTGTAAACCTAGCACTCTGGGAGATCAAGGAGGCCGTGAGCTCAGGAGTTTGAGACCAGCTTGAGCAGGAGTAAGACCCCATCTCTACTAAAAATGGAAAAATTAGCTGGGCATTGTAGTGAACTGGCACTGTGGTGTCCCAGCTACGTGGGAGGCTGAGGTAGGAGGATCTTTTGAGCTCAGGAAGTTGAGGTTGCTGTGAGAGAGGTTGATGCCATGGCACTCAGCCAGGGTAACAGAGTGAGACTCTCAGAAAAACAGAATGTAGTATATTTTGGAGAAATTAGTATAGCATTTACTGTTAAGTGACTTAACTTTTTCTCTGGTTTAATTTCAAGAATGAAAGAATTCCATAATTGGAAAAATTAATTTAAATTATTGATATAAAT
>CAUYQV010164356.1:0-20484 GCA_963574575.1 Galagoides demidoff
CACCTGTGGTCCCAGCTACTTGGGAGGCTGAGGCAGGAGACTCGCTTGAGCCCAGGAGTTGGAGGTTGCTGTGAGCTATCATGCTACAGCACTCTATCCAGGGGGACAGCTTGAGGCTCTGTCTCAAAAAAAAAAAAAAAAAAAGAAAAGTAAAGTAAAAATAGACTCAAGGCGGTGGCTTACGTGTGTAATTCTAGTACTCTGAGCGCCTAATGTGGGTGTATTGCTTGAGCTCAGGAATTCAGTACCAGCCTGAACAAGAGTTAGACCCTGTCTGTACTAAAAACAGAAAAACTTGGGCAGTGCCTGTGGCTCAAAAGGGTAGGGCACCGGCCCCATATGCCAGAGGTTGCAGTTCAAACCCAGCCTCAGCAAAAAAAAAAAAAACTAGCTGGCCATGGTGGCAGATGGCTGTAGTCCCAATTATTAGGGAGGCTGAGGCAAAAGGATTTTTTGAGCCCAAGAGTTTAAGGTTGCTGTGAGCTATATGATGTTGCCAGGGCACTCTACCAGGGTGACAGAGTGAGACGGTCTCAAACAAACAATATTAATTAGTAAAAATAATTCTTCAGTGTTCAAAGGGTTGGAGGACAAGCTTTGTCATGGATTGGTGTTAGCTACAGTACTTGCAAAGGCTCACACCTGTAATCCTAGCTCTCCAGGAAGCCAAGGCAGGATGATCTGTTGAGGTCAGGAGTTTGAGACCAGCTTGAGCAAAGCCAGACTGTCTCTACTTAAAATAGAAAAATTAGCCAGATGTGGCCAGTGCCTTTAATCTCAGCTACTTTGAGCTTAGGAGTTGGGAGGTTGGTGTGAGTTAGGCTGAAGCCATGACACTCTAACCCATGTGATAAAGCAAGACTGTCTGAAAACCAAAAACAAACTTGCAAAGATGTTGATTAGTAGTTAAAACATATTCTCTGTGGGGCAGTGCCTGTGGCTCAAAGGAGTAAAGCGCCAGCCCCATATGCCAGAGGTCAAACCCAGCCCCAGTCAAAAAGTGCAAAAAAAAACATTCTCTGCAACCGCTTATCTCCTAACAGTTGGGAAATTCTATTCCTCTCCCTGTGTGGGGGCAGTTTGTGGCTAATTCCATGTCAATAGAACTGTAAGACGAGGGATGTTGGTTATGTGTAGATACTCTGGGAGGGTGGTGAGAAGGAAGAAACTGACCTCATCTCTGGGCCACACACACACTGTCAGGTCCCTTGGAAAGGATACATAGAATTACTAAGATCTTCCAGCTGTCAAAGAGAGAAAGGAAGGTTTCTGTCAAGATGACCGCCAGACCAAACCCCTGATGCTCTGGGGCCATCTTCTGGGGGAAATTGAGGGGCCCAGAACTCCTGGATCCATGCACCCTCAGCTTTTCACCAGGAATGGCTTTGGGAACAGGTGCCTCCCCAACCCTGGTGTCCCTAGGAACCAAAGCACCCAGCCAAGACCCACATTGCTAAGCAGCTGGTCCAGGTTTCGGTCAGCCATTGTCTTCTTCTGCTCCTCAGGCAGCCCCTCAGTGACCCCATCCTCTTCCTCTTCATCATCCTCTTCTTCCCCACACACGTCCAGGCTGAAGTGGAGCCGGGCCAGCTTCTCCTGCATCTCACGCACGTGCTCCAACTGCTCAAAGGAGCATTCCTTCCCTGGACAGCCCCTGTCTGAGTCCTGGGATGGAGCCTGGGACCCTGGCCCGAGCCATGCTCCAGAGACCCGGCCCTCCAGTCCCACCCACAGACCCCCAGGACTCACCGAAGGCCTGAAGCCGGCCTGAGTGAAAATCATTGAGCAGGTTCAGTAGTCCCCCCTCCATCTCATAGACATCGGTCACCTCGGTCAGGAAGGAGTGCTGCAGGGGCGTGCCTGCAGAGCCACCTGCACCTCCAGGCAGCACTGGACGGCACTTCTCTTTGCCTACTCTGAGTGAGAGGGACATGACCCTGGTCATGGGGGGTGGGGGTGGGCAGCCAGGCATCACTCAGATCTGCATTAATTCATTTGCCCACTAATATAAATGGATGTTTGTACTTCTAGCCCTGTCCTGGGCATCAGGATTGGTAAAGGGAAGGGAAGGACAGAGGAAGGATGAAGGTAAGAGGTCAATAAGAAGTCTTTTTCGACTTATAATACAGCCAGAACTACACTGAGAAAGGGACTCCTGGGTTCTGATCTGAGTGCCTCAGTCCTTCCTTCTCATGACCCTGAGTGAGTCATTTGTTCTCTCTGGTGTTCAATAAATTCAGGGACAGTTACTCCTTTATTGCTACCAGAGCTATTTTACCTCCCTCAAAAATATCTTTCTGCCTCTCTCTTTATTTCTCTCCCTCCCTCCCTCTGTCCTCTTTTCTTTCTTTCAGATAAGAGTCTCACTCTGCCACCTGGGCTAGAATGCTGTGGCTCACAGCAGGGTGAGGAGTCTCATGCCTGTAATCCTAGCACTCTGGGAGGCCCAGGCAGGTGGATTACTTGAGCTCATGAGTTCAAGACCAGCCTGAGCAAAAGTAAGACCCCGTCTCTACTAAAAACAGAAAAACTGAAGCAAGAGAATGGCTTGAGCCTGAGTTGGAGGTTGCTGTGAGCTATGAAGTCACAGCACTCTACCCAGGGTAAAGGTTTGAGACTGTCTCAAAAAACAAAAACAAAAACAAAAAACTCTTGGGCTCAAGTGATCCTCCTGCCTCAGTTTCCCTAGTAGCTGGGATTACAGCCACCCACCTAGCCTCAGAACAGCTTTTAAATAGATGAGGGGCAGAAGCCAGGTGGGCATGGTGGCTCATGCCTATAATTCTAGCTCTCTCAGAGGTTGAAACAGGAGAATCCCTTAAGCTCAAGAGTTTGAGACCAACCTGAGCAAGAGTTAGAACCCATCTTCACTAAAGGTAGATAAAATTAGTCCAGTATTGTGGCAGATGCTTGTAGTCCCAGCTACTCAGGAGGCTGAGACAAGAGGATCTCGTTTGACCCCAAGAGTATGAGGCTGCTGTGAGCTAGGATGAAGACACCATGGCACTCTGCCCAGGGTGACAGAGTGAGACTCTGTCTCAAAAATAAATAAATAAATAAATACTGTTTTGAGTGTTCCGCTGCCCGCAGGATAACACTGAAGGCCCTTGCCTGCCTGGCCCTTCTGCCTCTCCAGTTGCATTCCCTACTGCTCTCACTGGAGCCATGGGCTTCAGTCACACCCCACTGTGGCTGTCCCCAAATTTGCCTCTCAGGCAGGTGGTGTGCAAAGCCACAGGGAAACACAGTGGTTTTATTTGGAAGGATTGGAGAAAGCACACATTGTATTTAGTGGGAACAAACATGAACACATTACAGAGTAGAATACAAATTTACAAATTCCCAATCATTAAAACAAATACAGCGGAGAATTTACACCCAGGTATTCTCTCACCATTTCCTGTCCCCTGATACTCCAGGGCCCAAAAGCACCTGTAGTTGCCAAAACATTTCAGGTAATATCTTTCTTTCATATTTATGCCAGGCAAGCCTCTCAGCCTAGACCATTCTCTCTCCAGTGTGTCCAATGACCTTCTCTGACCCTCACTTTATGGCAGGGTTGCTCTTTCCCTCCACTGAGGTGCAGTCTCACACCATGTGATCCCCGTGACCCACTCTTACTTTTTTGCCCCACATTTGACGGTAGGGCTGGGTGTGAGCATCTCTGGGCTCTCAGAGGCCAGTTGGGACCAGCCCCAAGGAAGGCATCTATTGTAGCTAGTAACTAAAGACCAAAGGCACCCTTGCGTCCCTCCCCACGGGGCTCAGCTCACACTTGAGATCCCTCCCTCCTTGCCCTGCTTTCCTTCTGTACCCACCTCTTGAACTTAGCCCGCTGCTTGGGGGATGGCAGATGAGGGAGTCCAAGGGCCAAGGAGCCGCTGTGGCTGGTGGGCACAGGGACCCTGCGTAGTGTGCCTGGGGCCTGGGTTGGCTGGGTCAGACAGGGTTTAGGACTCCGTTTCTTCTTCTTGTCATCCATTAGGTGCTGGCTGGACTTCAGGCCTGGGAGGGAAGTAACCCACTTGAGATCCTGAGAGGCAGAGTTATCCCTTCACTCAGCAGCCCCTGAGAGCTTCAAAGAAGGGCCCTGGGACCTTCTAACTTCTTCTTCTTCTTTTTTTTTTTTTTTCAGTTTTGGCCAGGGCGGGTTTGAACTCCCCACCTCCTGTATATGGAGCCAGTGCCCTACTCCTTTGAGCCACACGCACCGCCTGACCTTCTAACTTCTTTCCTCACACTGTCAGGGCCTCTGTCTCCTTATCTGTACAGAAGGGGCAGGGCCAGATGCCAGTGCCTTCGCTGGGATCATGGATGTACCTTCCAAGGTCCACCCTAAGTCCCCATCTGCCTGAAAACCTAGGCCCTGCCTAAAAGGGCTGGACAGATCCCATCATCCTGGTGCTGCTGGGGCTTCTGGTCCCTATGGCTGGGGGGCGGGGCTGGCAGAGGAAACTGTAGAAGAGACAGGGTGGATGTGAGCTGGCAGAAGCCCAGCAGAGGATTAAGGGTGTCTGTGCTGACAAATAGTGTCAGCATGGGAGGTGACCCAGGTGCAGATGGGGGTGCCCAGGGAGGCCCCAGTGTTAAGGAGCAGCCACCAGGGTGGGTAATTGCAGAAGCCTTAGTATATGGGGCAGTTCATTGTGGTCTCCCCTACTTAAGACACGATTATCCCTCCTCCTCCACCCACCTTCACCACCAGGGCAAATACCAGGGATTCCCAGAAGATCCCCATGGCTGCTTCACTTTTCACCAGAAGTTAGCAGGGTGGGTGGTCAGAAAGCTGGCTGCCTGGGCCTACAACAATGGCTCTGCCTGTAGCTGGCTCTGCTAGGCAGCCTCAGGTCCAGCCCTACTCTCTACCACCAACCCTCAGGTCTGCTGGGTCCTCCCTTCTGGGGAGTCTCACCTCCTGCTCCCACCACCAATCCTAATCACACATTCTGGTTTGGTGGTGGGGGACCTTACACTGGCTGGACTGAATGGGTCTGGGGGGTATGTGGAGGAAGAGAGGAGGCATCTTCAGCCTGTCCCTGTAGCAGCTTAACCCAATTTGAGACCTGCTAGAAGAAGCGGGGCCGGAGCCCCTGCTCTCCCCCCACCCTCCGGGAGCCGCAGGGGAGCCCAGCTGGAGATCCCACGCTTAGTCTCCAAACCCTGAGCCAAAAGGATCACCCAGCTCAGGAGTCATCTCAGACCTGTAGTGTCGGACCCACGCCACTGTGCCCGTGCCCTCAAGCCCTCAGGGGCCACTGACCTGGAGTTTAGGGGTCTCAAGTGATGCTTCCTTCGGTGCGAGGTCCTCCGCCCTCTCCTGGAACTCGACCGAGTAGAAGCGGAGCTGGCGTGAGGTAATTTGCATTTAAAGAGAAAGTGACCTTCGATGGTGCTGGGGATGGAGTTACCAAGCTGTTCTTTTCCTCCCTTCGCCTCCCTCCCTGTTGGTTGTGCGATGTCCATTTAGGAAAGATTTTCCCTTTCCTGTCAGTTTTATGAGCTAAAGTCCCTTACAAAATGGAGGTGGCTTTGTTAGAAGGAGGGGGTAGTAGGGACGGAGAGAGAGAAAATGTGAATGTAAGTATGTAAGAAGCACCGGCAGCAAGAAGAAACCGCAAGCAAAGGCAACCATCTACTCTGAGTGAGGTCCCTATTAAGCACTTTATGTACATTTAAGCCTCATAACCCTGAAGGGTCATTGTCATAGTCCCTGTTTTACTGAAAAACAGTAAGCAACGGCCTTTGGAGGCCACTTTTTCAACACTCAGATACTTCTGGGTGGTAAGAGGTGGGGGCTGTACTCTGCCTCTCATGAAGTGACAGTATCCCTGGCCACACCCCAGGCTTAGGTGACAGATGTGGAGAGCACCAAGCCCAAGGGAGACCATACGATTCCCTGGCATGTGACTTCAGGTCTCAAGAGGGAAACCTGAGTGTCTGAAGGAGGCTGCCCCAGCGCTGCTGATGCAGCCAGCGGCCAGATCAATGGGACAGCTATTTAAAGACTTGGCAGAGGCTCCCGGCTCAGGTCCTCAGAGCAGCATCTGATGCAACAGAAGAGAGGTTCCTCCTTGGCCAGGCTGCCCGCAGGCTCAAATTAGCTAGCTCAGAGCAGTGCACACAGCCACTGCACAAGGGGCAGGAGTTCCCTGGGCTGGAGTTCTCTGGCTGGTTTGGAGAAAGGCACTGCTCCTGTGGGCACCTACACAGGGCTTTCCCTGGTGCTTCCAACACCCAGACCGCTCCAGCTCCAGAAGGGGAGGTATTAATTAAGGACTTTTCCTTTCTTTTTTTTTTTTTTTGAGACAGAGTGTCACTATGTCACCGTTGTTAGAGTGCTGTGTTGTCACAGCTCACAGCAACTTCAAACTCTTGGGCTTAAGCGATTCTCTTGCCTCAGCCTCCAAGTACCTGGGATTACAGGCACCTGCCACAATGCCTGGATATTTTTTGTTGTTGTCATTGTTGTTTGGCAGGTCCAGGCTGGGGGTTTGAACCTGTAAGCTCTGGTATATCTGGCCAGCACCCTAGCCAATTCAGGACTTTTTCAAGAACCAGAAGATCAGAAAGAGGAAGGGCAATAGGAAAATCTTTCTACTTCACCACCAGAGCTGCTAGAGTCCCTGGTGGTCCTCCAGGAAAGTGGAAGCATCCTTGTGCTTCCCACCCTCAGCTGCTTCACTGGGGAGAGGGAAAGCTGCAGTCATTTTCAAAGTTTCTTTGGAAGCTCCAAGAGAAGGAGTGAAATCCTATTAAATCCTTGGAGGAACTTTGACTGGAACCAATGTGCCCAATGGCTCAGCTGGGACAGTCATGGCCAGTGTGTGGATACATCTACCCATAGAGGCCTGGAGGGAAGGGTACTTGGGTTGTCTCTGTGATTTGCTTGGCACTCACCACATTCCATCCTTTGTGCCAAACCAAATCAGGCCCTAGAGAAAACAGGTATTGGGTGAGGGCACCAGTAGGATGTCTCCCATAAAGGAGCCTCAATTTTAGGGGTGGCGCCTGTGGCTCAGTGAGTAGGGTGCCAGCCTCATATACTGAGGGTGGTGGGTTCCAACCCAGCCCCAGACAAACTGCAAAAAAAAAAAAAAAATAGCCAGGCATTGTGGTGGGCACCTGTAGTCCCAGCTACTCGGGAGGCTGAGGCAAGGTAATTGCCTAAGCCCAAGAGCTGGAGGTTGCTGTGAGCTGTGATAGTGATGTCATGGCACTCTACTGAGAGTGATAAAGTGAAACTCCGTCTCTACAAAAAAAAAAAAGAAATGCATAGAGTAAAAGATTCCCTTGCATGGGCCAGCACTACAGGATACTCCCTGTGACACAGACCCAAACAGTGGTGTCCAGCCATCTTAATCTGTGCCTCAGTTGGCCTATGGTTACCTCTCAAGTCTCCCTCCCTTTGCCTTCCTTATGGACCTTATAGATTTCCTGTACTTTCTTTTTTATTTATTTATTTTTGAGGCAGAGTCTTTTTTTTTTTTTTTTTTTAGACAGAGACTCAAGCTATCCCCCAGGGCAGAGTGCTATGGCATCACGGCTCACAGCAACCTCCAACTCCTGGGCTCAAGCGAGTATCCTGCCTCCCAAGTAGCTGGGACCACAGGTGCCTGCCACAACGCCCAGCTAATTTTTGGTTGCAGCCGTCATTGTTGTTTTGGCAGGCCCGGGCTGGATTCGAACCCGCCACCTTAAGTGTATGTGGCTGGAGCCTTAGCCACTTGAGCCACAGGCACCAAGCTGAGGCAGAGTCTTAAGCTGTCACCCTAGGTAGAGTGCCACAGTGTCACAGCTCATAGCAACCTCCAACTCTTGGGCTCAAGTGATTCTCTTGCCTCAGCCTCCATCCACCACAACACCTGGCTATTTTTTGGTTGTAGTTGTCATTGTTGTTTAGCAGCCCCAGGCTGGGTTTGAACCTGCCACCCTTGGTGTATGTGGTCAGCACCATGACGACTTAGCTACAGATGCCACACTGTTCTTTTATTTTTTTGAGACTGAGTCTCACTTTGTAGCTTTCAGTAGGATGCCTTGGCATCATAGCTCACAGCAACCTCAAACTCTTGGGCTCAAACAATTCTCTTGCCTCAGCCTCACCGAGTAGATAGGACTACAGGTGCCTACCACAATGCCCAGCTATTTTTAGAAACAAGGTCTCGCTCAGGTTGGTCTCGAAACCAGTGAACTCAGACAATCCATCCACCTTGGCCTCCCAGAGTGCTAGGATTACAGGTGTGAGCCACGTAGCCTGGCCCCCTACTAACTTCCTATTTCTTTTATTGTATTCTTTTGAGACAGAGTCTCACTATGTTGCCCAGAGTAGAGTACTGTGCCATCACAGCTCACAGCAACCTCAAACTCTCGGTTTTTGGCCAGGGGTTGTTTTGAACCGGCCACCTCTGGCATATGGGGCCAGCACCCTACTCCTTTGAGCCACAGTCGCCGACCTTTTTTTTCTTTTTTGAGACAGAGCCTCAAGCTGTTCCCCTGGATAGAGTGCTGTGGCATCACAGCTTACAGCAACCTCCAACTCCTGGGCTCAAGCGAGTCTCCTGCCTCCACCTCCCAAGTAGCTGGGACCATAGGTGTCCGCCACAACACCTGGCTATTTTTTTTTTTTTTGTTGCAGTTGTCATTGTTGTTTGGTGGGCCTGGGCTGGATTCGAACCTGCCACCTTAGGTGTATGTGGCTGGCACCTTAGCCACTTGAGCCACAGGCGCCAAGCCCAAACTCTTGGTTTTAAGCAATTCCCTTGCCTCAGCTTCCCAAGTAGCTGAGACTACAGGCACTCACCATAATGCCTGGCTATTTTTTTGTTGCAGTTGTCATTGTTGTTTAGCAGACTGTGGCTGGATTTGAACCAACCAGCCTCGGTGTATGTGGCCAGTGCCCTAACCACTGGGCTATGGGCACTGACCCTAATTTCCTATTTAAACACCTTCAGTGACCCACCCCCGCCACTGCCTTTTATGGTGTCACAGCTCACAGCAACCTCAAACTCTTGGGCTTATGTGATTCTCTTGCCTCAGCCTCCCAAGTAGCTGGAACTACAGGTGCCTGCCACAACGCCTGGCTATTTTTTTGTTGCAGTTGTCATCGTTGATTGTAGCTGGTCCAGGCTTGATTCGAACCTGCCAGCCTTGGTGTATGTGGCCAGTGCTCTACCCACTGAGCTACAGGTGCTGCCACCTCTCTGACCTTTGGATCTAACCCAGATTCTTTTTTGAGACAGTCTCACTATGTCACCCTCAGTAGAGTACTTTGGCATCACAGCTCACAGCAACCTCAAACTCTTGGGCTTAAGCTATTCTCTTGCCTCAGCCTCCCAAGTAGCTGGGACTATAGGCACTCCCACGATGGCTGGCTATTTTTTTGTTGTTGTTGTTGCAGTTGTTATTGTTCAGCTGGCCTGGGCTGGGTTCCAACCCACCAGCCTGGGTGTATTTGGCCAGCGCCCCACCCACTGAGCTAGGGGCACCACCAGATTCTTTTTTTTTTTTTTTTTTTTGAGACTTTGTTGCCCAAACTACAATGCTGTGTCATTAGCCTAGCTCACAAAAACCTCAAACTCCTCTGAGTTCAAGCAATCCTCCTGCTTCAGCTTCCTGAGTTGTTGGGACTAAAGGCACCCACCACCATGCCTGACTAATTTTTCTATTTTTGGTAGAGATGAGGTCTCACTCTTGCTTAGGCTGGTTTTGGAATTCCTGAGCTCAAGGGATTTTCCCACCTTGGCCTCCCAGAGTGCTAGGATTATAGGGGTGAGCCACCACACCAGGCTAACAAGTTTTTTGTTTTTTTTGAAAAACATTATCTCAGGCAAACTATTCAGGACCCATTTATCCTGTTGGAAGCTTTCTTTTTTTGTTTTTTGAGACAGAGTCTTTCTATGTCACCCTCAGTACAGTGCTATGGCATCACAGCTCACGGCAACCTCCAACTCTTGGGCTTAAGAGATTCTCTTGCCTCAGCCTCCCAAGTAGCTGAGATATAGGAGCCTGCCACTGTTGGAAACTTTCCTATCTTGTTTTTTCATTTTGAGATGAAGTCTCAAGCTGTTGCCCTGGGTAAAGTGCTGTGGCGTCATAGCTTATAGCAACCTCCAACTCTTGGGCTCAAGTGATCCTCTTGCCTCAGTTTTTCTATTTTTAGTAGAGACAGGGTCTCACTCTTGCTCAGGCTGGTCTCAAAACTCGTGAGCTCAAGCAATCCACCTGCCTCAGCTAGGATCCACCACTTCCCAGAGTGCTAGGATTACAGGTGTGAGCCACTGCCTGGCCTAGCTTTCCTATCTTCTAATAAACTATTGCTTTATTGCTTCTGCTTGCCTGTGGTGTATGAATTCATTCTTCGATTCCTGAGACCAGGAATCTGACCAAGAGGAGAAAATTCCTTATCGATTGGCTGGAGCAAACTATGATGAGACAAAAACCTAGACAGGCAATTTGGAAATACGAAATCTCTTCATTCACTAAATACTCTATGGAGTTGTCTTGTAGAAAACACACTGGATGGCGCCTGTGGCTCAGTGAGTAGAGCACCGGCCCCATATACCAAAGGGTGGCAGATTCAAACCTAGCCCTGGCCAAACTGCAACAAAAAAATAGCCGGGTGTGGTGGCAGACGCCTGTAGTCCCAGCTACTCGGGAGGCTGAGGCAAAAGAATTGCCTAAGCCTGAGAGCTGGAGAGTGCTGTAAGCTGTGATGCCACTGCGCTCTAACTAGGGTGACAAAGTGAGACTGTCTCTAAAAAAAAAAAAAACCACACAGACACTGATGTGTACACATATGTATACACTATAGGGACACATGCATACTTTAGACCATCTTCCAGCATTAGGAAAAATGTTTTCTCTTTCCTTGCCTTGATACTTCAAGGGTAGAAGTCAAACCCTGATGAAACCAGAACTGCTAAAGAATGCTGGACACATAATGGCTCCATGAAAAAACAACAAAAACAGGCTCGGCGTCTGTGGCTCAATCGGCTAAGGCGCCAGCCACGTACACCTAAGGTGGCGGGTTCGAATCCCCAGCCCAGGCCCACCAAACAACGATGGCTGCAACCAAAAAATGGCCGGGCATTGTGGCAGGCACCTGTGGTCCCAGCTACTTGGGAGGCAGAGGCAGGAGACTCGCTTGAGCCCAGGAGTTGGAGGTTGCCATGAGCTGTGATGCCATGGCACTCTACCCAGGGAGATAGCTTGAGGCTCCGTCTCAAAAAAAAAAAAAAAGAAAAGAAAAAACAACAAAAACAAAAACATTATCTCTGGACCAGCATGATGGCTCACACCTGTAATCCTAGCACTCTGGGAGGCTGAAGCGGGTGGATCACCTGAGCTCATGAGTGCAAGACCTCATCTCTAAAATAGCTGGGCACCTGTAGCCCCAACTACTTGGGAGGCTGAGGAAAGAGAATTGCTTGAGCCCAAGAGTTTGAGGTTGCTATGAGCTGTGAGAGTGACAAAGTGACTCTGTTTCAAAAAACAAACATGTTCCCTCCCCGCCTCCCCCACACCAAGGGATCTATCTGCTCAGGCAGCTCAAGTGAGAATGTGTGTGTCCTGAGGCTGTGGTAACTGTTGGAGGGCAGGCAGGCTCAGTGACAATGGGAGGAGCTGGATGGATCCAGGAGTGTCAAATGACCACACATTAGGAGGGAAGTAAGGCAACAGACTCTTTATTTAATGTGGTTTAAAATACATCAAAATCAAGTCCCTGGCTGTTGTGAATACCAAAAGGAGACAAAAATGCTGTCATCACAGCTTCAAACAAGTCTGAAGGGCCAGGTTGGGCCATAAGGAAAGCAGTTACAGAGACAAAAGGCAGCTCCCTCCCCCAGGAAGGGCAAGAGGAGCAGGCGGGTACCTGCTGTCCCTGGGGTGACCATCTCCACAGCAGGAGGGCTGGGCAGCAGCTGCAGAATCAGCTCTGCAAGCCTTGGCCCTCCCCCATGAACACTAAGCAGCTCCACCGGCCTCTAGGTCAGCCCTCAGCAGGGCTGCTGTGATGGGGTGGAGGGTTAAATAACCATCTTTACAGAAATAACATTCTCCTACAGAAAGTGCCTGAGCTCAGCCCATGGTCCAAAAACCTCATGGAAACAAACAACAAATTAAAAAAAAAAAAAAGTGCTGCTGACACCTCTCAGAATCTGGTGTACATGAAGCTCTCGGCTGGACAAGGTCTGAAACACAAGTTACTTTTCACAAAGCCATGGGCTCTGAGCCTCACCCACCTGCTGTGGTCCCCCAAGGAAAAGCTAGCAATTGGAGAAACGAACACAGCTCTTGGTCCTAAAACTGAGGTCACGTATGTGGGACCCATCTGGGTGAGAAAGGCATGGGCCTTTACTCATGGATAGGCCGCCTCCCTGCATCTGGCCCAGGACTTGGGCTAACTTTGGAAAGCAGAACAAGCAGAGCAGCTGTAGCAATTGGTTAAGATTTGGTCAGTGGAGAGGAAGAAAAAGAAAGGGTTCCCCTTCTATAGACTTCCTTGAATGCCTAGAAACGGATGGAGCTGAGAACAAAGCTTTTACCCTGCCTTGGGCCCACCTATCCCCTGTACCACCACACTGATTCTAACAGCCCCAAGCCTTCAAGGCTGTTGAGAGGTAGCTGAAGTGAGGGAGGCAGTTATTGGGCCATTCACTGTGTGCCTCCCTACTCTGCCTCCTCCCTGCACCTCCCTCAACCTAGCAGGGTTGGCAGTTTTTACACCTCACCTGGCACAGGGGCAGGGGGATGGAGAAGGCCTTAGTGGAGCAGGAAGAGGCAAGGACCATTCCAAACACATGGATTCAGAGGGGAGTAAAAGGTCTTGGGAAACATTTCTCCACGGGAGAGTAACATCTCAGCCAGCGATGGCAAATAGGGCTCCACACTCATACCACTGCATGAGGGCACCTTGATGTGAACTGAGGCTATACCATGGAGTAGTAAGAACACTGAAGCAGATTCGTGGTACCTGCCATGGGGCAGGGGGAGAAATGGTGTGCCATTTATTTGCCATCTCTGATCTAAGTCATAACATGATTCAGGAGTATTTAACATTCTTCATGAACCTATTTATCTGAGGGATTTAAGTTACAGGCTCATCCAGTGGGTGAAGTGTGGTAGATGAAGGGACCTGCAGAACACCTAGCTTCAAAGAAACAGCGAAAAGCTGGACCCTAACCAGTTTACCATCTCGGCCTGTGGCTTCCTCAGCTGCACTGGTGCTGTAGCTTAGCTGGAGATGGGGTACTGTACTGCTAGACTGTCAGAGCTCTGGGTCCTGATCCAAGACTCATTCTGCTGTTCCAGAAAACTGTTCTGTACAAAGACCGTACATACCCCAGCAAGTCTACAACCAGCAGGACTTCCAGCACACAGAGCAGCTACACAGTGTACAGTATGAAGTAGTGGAGGGGGCTGTCTGCAGTCACTTTATGGATTTCTGGGGCCCACATCAATTGTTCAGTTTCATTCCTTACCAGTCATATAATAGCTGGGGGCTCCAACACAGGAAAAAATGGAATCCCAAGGGCTCCCATTCCTTGGGCAAGAAGGTGCCAGAAACAGAATCAGGCCAAACCGCAAGGAATACACATTTGAGGGGAGAGGGAATAGGGAACAGAAACCAACCATGAAGCCGAAGGGCAGAGGACCTCCCCAGGAATGAAACCCACAGGCATGGTTATGGCTACCAGAAACCCTTCCCTTTCTCTTAGTACAAACAACCTGATCTCACCAAACAGGAAACCTCAGCACTAAGATGGCAAAGGAGCGAAGTACGGTGGTGAGGCGGGTGGGACACTGGAGGCCAGGCTCCCAGGAACCACTGCTACAGCACCCCTCTCCTCTTTCTTCCTCAGAAGATCCTCAATGCAACACTGTCATGTGCAAAAATCAACAACAAAAAAACCTTCAGAAAGAATCCTTTGGGTGATCTCTTGTCAATCATTTGTGCAGCTAGAGAGGCACCTGTGAATGATAAGGCTACTGAGAAGCATCATGGCCTGGTCCTGGCACTACCAGAGGGCGGGGAAGAGGTGCCCAAGGGGCTCCCGGCCAGCAGATCATCCCACATAGAAATGTTCTCCAGGTCCTTTGTCCAAGGCAGGAAAGCATTTTGATCACCAGCTCTGAGTACCCTGCCAAGTTTCCACCTGGGGACATTTCTTCCAGGTCAAGAGAAGCAAAGGAGTGCCCAAGCTGCCCAAGCCCTGCTCACAAGAGAAATGTAGTCAAGACTTGGGTGTATTACTTATCATGAGCTCTGAAGGGCTGGGAGGGGTCTAAGCCTCAAATCAGGCAGAGAAATGCTCAAGTCCAGTCAGATCACTGTGATGGCAGCTACAGATGACAACTCCTCTTAAAACTTCAGCTCACAGAGGAGCCACTGACTTCATCTGTACACACCCTCACCCCCAATGCAAGCCCATTGTACACTTATCGATATAAATGCATGAGATCTTGCACAATGCCATATGTACGTAAAACTGACCCACAAAATCCAAAAATGCCAGTGTCAGCTGCCAGCCAGGTCAGAACACTCTGGCCTCAGCACTGGACTGCTCAACATGGGAGCTTTGATTGGGCCAGGCCTGGCTGGGCTGCCTGCTCCCTTCCCAGCATGCCCCAGGACCAGGCTCCCTAGGCCGTGGCAGAGGTGGGCTCTTGGAGCCCTGTCTGGCCTGATGCTTCTGTGCTCGGTGCTGCTGGGCAGCAAGGTGCTTCTGTGACTCTGGGGGAGCTGGGTGCCTGAGCCCCAGGCCCCTCTGGCCTCCGCTCAGAGCCACTGTCAGTGAGGGGGCCCTGGCCACCAGCACTCAGGTCCTGTACCCTCTTGTTCAGGTCGTTGCGCTCTGTCTGCAGAGCCCGGCACAGCTTCTCGAGTCGCTGGATTTTCACTTGCAGGCCCTCTAGCTCTTTGTCCCGAAGTGTCTTCTAGAAGAGAAACGGGCATTCAGTGCCATGCCACCACTCAGTGGCACTCGGTCATCTTAACAGGCTGGGAGCATACCAGGGCCCCAAATTGGCCCCTTCTAGGAAACAGCTGTGGCTGAAGCCATGACTGGACTCTGACTTAGGGCAGTGTGGTACAGACACAGCACATGGCGTGAAGGTTGGACAATGTAATCCTCCATTTATCCATCAGATGATCTTGGGAAAGGGCTTTACTTTTTAGCTGATTTCATCTGTAAAACAGGACTGCTAATATCAAGTTCAGATCTCTTGCAAACTATGCACATTGGTGGCACCATTCTTTCTTCCATTTGCTCCCTTTATTTCTACCTCAGACCTATCACTGGGCTCCCATGGGGAAACAGCTACCACTGCCTTTGAACTTAGACATGTGCGCAAACCCTAGCTCTACCTCATACTAGCTGTGTCAACAACTGATACAATGTACAGAAAAGAGTGATACACAATGACTGCACACCCTTAACCCCAGCTGAAGCTCACATTCAACTCACCTCCCCTGCCATCTCAAGCAGGGCCTTGTTGCTGCTCTCCCACCTGGAACGGTACATGGTTGTTTCTTTCTCCAGCTTCTTGATCTTCTTAGTCATCTGGGTTATGCAACAGACAGAAGGAAATGGTCAGAGCTGGGATTTCTGTGCACCTGTGTCTCCAAGGTGGAGAATGATCCCAAGGGGCAAGACATTATGGGATGCAGTCAATGCCTTCTGTGCCACCTTACAACCAGGGAATCTCAAGCTAAATGGCCAATACCAATAATAAGAAGTGGTAAGACTGCCCCTTCTTCAGGACAACCTGAAGGGTGTATAGACCACTGAGACTTCTTTACTGGGAGAAAACCTGTGATTCCTCCTTCTACCCTTAGTATTGATACCCTTAGTATCAATCTGTGACTGTAAACAGCTCCCCACAGCCATCCCCAGGATCAGGGCTTCTAGAAGGCAGGTCTAGTGTTTGATTTTGAGTGAAGCAGTTTGTGCCCCAGCAGCCACACCCAGCCTGGACAATTGTTACCTTTTCCATCTCCTGCTTGAATGTGGTGAATACCTCGCTGCTTTTGGAAAGTGTGTTCTGGAACTCCTCAAACTTCTCTGTGTACAGGGCAAGCTGGGTAAGAAAGTATCCCACAGGTTAAGAGTGGGCTTCTCCTGAAGGCATCTCTGGTCAAAACCCTCAGACCCCTCCTTGATCATTTCATCAAACAATTCTATTGAGATACTGTTTTTCCTCAAAAAACAAAAACAAAAACAAACAAAAGCTATACAGTGGGAAGGATATAATCCAATCTTTTTTTTTTAGGACACTATTAAAGTTTGCTTTAGCATTAATCTGGGGAAGGGGACACCATACTCCTATTCAATGAAGAAAAACATTTTTACAGTAGCCTTTCATTTTTTTTTTTTTTTATACCTATTACGCCATGCATTTACTCCTTTGCACTGGTCCTCACAGTGTGTGCCTCTCTGGGGGTGGAAGGCTGCAACTCCAGTTGAACCCAGGTGCCTTTCTCTTTGGCTTCCTTCTTTTTCTAATCATTTTCCTTCACACATTTTAGGAAACTATTTAGGCTCTTAGAGTGCTTAGTATGCTGACCAAGAACATTAATCCTTTTGGCAAGAATCTTGCTCTGAAATTGTTTACAATAATGGCAAGAGCATAATGGGTAGACTCTTCCAGTTCTGCCATGCTAACATATGTGGAACATGCCTTTTTGATCAGTACCCATTTCCTTGATGTCTACAATATCACCTTTCTTATAGATATACATATATGGGGCCAAAGGAACAATTAATTCCATGGTTTCTTTAAAAATTAAAACAAACAAACAACAACCAAAAAAAACCTTTTAAAAACCCCATGGTTTTGTCTCGGCACCTGTGGCTCAAGTGGCTAAGGCACCAGCCACATACACCTGAGCTGGCGGGTTCGAATCCAGCCTGGGCCCGCCAAACAACGATGGCTGCAACCAAAAAATAGCCAGCTGTTGTGGCGGGTGCCTATAGACCCAGCTACTTGGGAGGCTGAGGCAAGAGAATCACTTAAGCCCATGAGTTGGAGGTTGCTGTGAGCTGAGATGCCACGGCACTCTACCCAGGGCGACAGCTTGAGGCTCTGTCTCAGAAAATAGTAATAACAGGGTGGCATCTGTAGCTCAAAGGAGTAAGGCGTCAGCCCCATATGCTGGAGGTGGTGGGTTCAAACCTATCCCTGGCCAAAAACTGCAAAAATAAACAAACAAAAAAAACCCCATGGCTTCTAAAAGGCCTAGAGAACATGTATTGAGTAACTTTCCTTTCTTTTTTTTTTTTCTTTTGGTGACAGAGTCTCAAGCTGTTGCCCTGCATAGAGTGCCATGACATCATAGCTCACAGTAATCTCCAACTTGGGTTCAATTGATCCCCTTGCCTCAGTTTTTCTGTTTTTAGTAGAGATGGGGGTTTTGCTTTTGCTCAGGCTGCTCTCAAACTCATGAGCTCAGGCAATCCACCTGCCTCAGCCTCCCAGTGTTAGGATTATGGTGGGAGCCACCGCACCTGGCCTTTCCTCTTTCTTTATGTTCACTATTTTGGTGAATTACTGCAAGATGGTGTCTCTGGTTAAAAGGGTTGGGTGACCTATACTTGGACTCTTTATGGAACACTTCACCAGTCTGCATGTCAGCCCTGTGTGGGGGCCAAGCTAATCTTCTCTGTTATCATTCCAATTTTAGTATATGTGCTATTGAAGCAAGCACTATACTAGGCCTTTATATTATTTTCGAATTTTCCTTTTAAAAGCAAGTGTAATTTACATAGCTAAAAACAACTTCTGTCCCCATCTCCTCAAAAGCAACACAACACCTCCAAGCTAAGAGCTCACCTAGCTACCTGGTTACCACCACACAGGTGATGGGCAGGCAGGTCCAGAGAGAACAAAGGTTCAGCCAAGGTCACACAGCAGTCAGGCAGAGCCAGTCCTAGAATGAGGGTTCCATTCCACTTCCCCCAGGATAGGGCCCAATAAAGGGACCTTGGAGGCACAGGGTCAGGTTACACAGTCTCACCTGCTGCTTCAGGTGGGTCTCTTGCTGCTTCATCAGCTCACACATCCTCTGGGACTCCACTGCCTCTTTCAGGAGCTATTTCCAAGACAGAAGCCCCAGAGGCTACATTTGGTCTTTTTAGCCATAAGCACCAGACCCGCTGAGGCTTCCCACTCTCAGGCTGGTACTTGAGGAATCAGTGCCTTGTCTGGCCAGGCAGGAACCTCTTACATAGTCCTAACTATGAGCTGAGCCAGAACCCAACCCACCTCCTCCCACCCCAACCCTGGGGCCTGAGTCTCACAAAATCCTTCTCTCGTTGGTGCCGCTCCTCTGCCTCCTTCAGCATTTCCTGAGCCTGCTGGAGCTTGGCGTCCACCAGCTGCTGCTGCAGGTCCTTGTGTTTGAAGACTTTGTCGATGTGCTGCAGTAAAGAAGATGGTGGAGTCATCTCCTGCTTGTCAGGAGCTCCCATGTGCACAGACCAGGGCACCCGCATAGCCTCTTATCTCAATCTGACATGCTGAACTCCCGTGTGTACCACAGGAGAGGGGCCTGAGTCCCTGGAAGGCCAACTTCCCAATCTCACTTTGTTTCTCTGCTAGTGAGTCAGACCTGCATTAAGCACAGGGGTTTATGAATGGAATCAGCTCCCAAGAAGCCAACCAATAAATACATTCATACTTCTAGGCCAGGATGGCAGCCTTCACTTTTGCAGCCGCCTCAAGAACAGGCAAAAATGATGCCTCCACAAACATAAGGGCCTAGCTCAGTTGGCAGAGATTTATCCTATGTATAGGCAAACCAGACACGTGCATCTCAAGCTGTCCTGCTTAGAGGAGTCCCGGGGATCTGGGCCAGGGGAAACTGCCAAGATGGAGAGAAGGTAATGGACTCAAGTGCTACTTTAGAGGTAAAGTTAACTGGAGTCACTGAAATAAAGGATGTGGGGAACTCAAACTGAACCTAATGAGAGGCCAGAATTTGTTGGGGAGGCCTGTAAATAAGGAGCAGCAGGGCCTGCTAGTCTCACACCTCCTTCTCCAAAGGCAGTGCTCAGAGAGGAAGGTGTGGGGACAGAATGTAGGTCCACACATTTTTTTTTTTAAAGATGTTTGTTTATTTTATTTTTTTGGCCGGGGCTGGGTTTGAACCCGCCACCTCTGGCATATGGGGCTGGCGTCCTACTCCTTGAGCCACAGGTACTGCCCAGTCTACACATTGTTGAAGTCAGTGTTTTCAATATAGTGGCCAGAGGACTGTCCATGTCTTTCAGTGCCAAGAATCAAGAATCAAACTAACTGCCCTCAAATCAAAAGTATCACAAACAGCTTTGTTCCTGAGGATGAGTACAGCGGGTGGGCCAGAAGAGCCCCCTCTATGTTCTGTACACATGGTTACCACATAGACCTATTAGCCCAAAAGTGTACCCACTGCTACATATCCAGGACCTAAGGAAGGGCTGGATGCAGAACATCCCCTGTCAGCCCCATAAGGTATCTGCAAGTCTTTTTTTTTTTTTTTTTGAGACAGAGTCTCACTTTGTTGCCCTCAGTAAGAGTGCTGTGGCATCACAGCTCATAGCAACCTCAAACTCTTGGGCTTTTTTTTTTTGAGACGGAGCCTCAAGCTATCCCCCTGGGTAGAGGGCCCATGGCATCACAGGTTAAGTGATTCTTTTGCCTCAGCCTCCCAAGTAGCTGGGACTATAGGTGCCTGCCACAATACCTGGCTATTTTTCAGAGAGAGAGTCTCGTAATGGCTCAGGCCGCTCTCAAACTCAAAGCAATCCAACTGCCTCAGTCTTCCAGAATGCTAGGATTACAAACATGAGCCACCACACTGGCCTTTTTTTTTTTCTTATTTGAGACAGTCTCAAGTCTCAATTGTCTCAGGATAGAGTGCCATGGCTCAGGCTAGCTCACAGCAACCTCAAACTCTGGGCTCAAGCAATCCTCTGTCCTTAGCCTCCGGAATAGCTTGGACTACAGGCGCCCACCATCACACCCAGTTAATTTTTCTGTTTTTCGTAGAAATGGGGTCTTACTCTGGCTCAGGCTGATCTTGAACTTCTTTTTTTTTTTTTTTAATGAGACAGAGCCTCAAGCTGTCACCCTGGGTAGAGCATCACAGCTCACAGCAATCTCCAACTCTTGGGCTTAAGTGATTCTCTTGCCTCAGCCTCCCAAATAGCTGGGACTACTGGCACCTGCCACAATGCCTAGCTATTTTTTGGTTGTAGTTGTCATCGTTGTTTGGCAGGCCCAGGCTGGATTCAAACCAGCTAGCTCTGATATATGTGGCTGGCACCTTAGCTGCTTGAGCTACAGGTGCCAAGCCAGGTCTTGAACTTCTTTTTTTTTTTTTTTTTTGAGACGGAGCCTCAAGCTATCCCCCTGGGTAGAGTGCCATGGCATCACAGCTCACAGCAACCTCCAACTCCTGGGCTCAAGCGAGTCTCCTGCCTCCGCCTCCCAAGTAGCTGGGACCAC
>CAUYQV010164358.1:0-33698 GCA_963574575.1 Galagoides demidoff
GATACAATGACTAAGCAAATGACATGAAATCTATGTTAACCAGCTTGATGAAAGTATTTCAAATTGTATATGAAAACAGTACAATGTACCCCATGTTTGCATTAATGTATACAGCTATCAATTAATTAAAAAAAAGAAAAAGAAGTGATGTGTGAGCTGGGTCCTCAGAGATAAATAACAGTTAACCAGAGATAACTCCCCTTTTGAACGGGTCTGTTCATCACTGCTCTTGGCAGGAAGAGCCATCCTCTGACCTTTTAGCCCTGGACCCCAGCCTGAAGATGATGGAGAAATATTTAGAGAGGTTCAGTGGTGGGATGAGCAGAAGATGGGAAACAGACTTTCCAGCTTTTTACAAACATTTCATAAAGTCCTTGGGCTAGGAGGCTCTCAAGTTATAAGATTTATGGAGCCTGAAACAGCCAGCCTGCAGAGGGTTTCTGGTCCCTCTCCTGCAGTTTTAAACTAGAATCTGGGACTCTGCACATCCCTTGATGTTTGTTAATGTTTATTGGTCACCTGCTGTATGGCAGGGACTATGCCACACGTGTCGTTCACATTAACTCATGCAATTCTCAAGTCAACCCCAAAGAATTGATACTAGTATATGCAGTTTACAAAGGAGAGAATATAAATGCAAACACAATACCTGAGGCCACACAGCTGGTAAGTAACAGAGCTGGGATCTGATACCCCCCCACTCTGGGACTGCTTAACCCTAAAACCACACTCTGCAAAGCATCCTCCTTCCTCAATCTTTACTCCTCCATCTGCTTAATTTTGAGTCTCAACTTGGTTCAAACACCTAGTGCTAAACTGGACGGAGGCAGGTGAGATGTTGGTTTCATCTCATTCATTACAAAGTGCAGACCTCTCGCTGCAAAAACTCTTCTCATGAAATTTACCTTAGTGACAACTTCATCTGGAATTTTTCAGTGGCAAATTTGGGGAAGGGATAAACAAACCCCAAACTGGCTTAAGCAGTGCCACAGAGTCCCTTCCACAGTCCTCTTTCACCTGTTTCTGCTTGGTTGTCTCCCTCTTACTGTAAACAGCCTATACCCATGAAGGTTGTGCTGAAGAGCCTGCCCCTTACTTTAGAGGAGAGAGGGCTCCATTCTGTGATTCTCCTCTTCACAATCCTGGCAAGCTCATGGGAAATTGAGTAAACCGGCTCATTTATTAGAAGGTTCATAACAGCAAACCAGACCCTTGGAAATGTTTCAAAAAATAAATAAATAAATAACAGATTCCAAGCCCCCAAACCAACCCTCCAGTAGAGAGTGTTCCTCATCAAGGCAATATGCTCTGGGCCAGCCTTGGGCAAAGGAAGCTGTTAATTTAATTAGAAGCTCCTTGGACTATGAAAAGCCATCATTTTTCATCACAGCTTCAAGGACACCATTTTTCTGGCAGCTGTCCAACCACCTTCATGGGAAATGGCAGAAAATGACCAGGAGCATGCCCCGTGATGTTACGGGTAAGGCACGGACTGTGCAGCCAACAGAGCTCTCTCCTCTGAAACCAGCATCTTGGGCATATCAGGCAATCACCTTGAGTCTCACCCTCCCAATCTGTAAAGTGGGATGAATCACAACTCCTGCCTTGACCCGTGGTTAAGGAGCTTCTGAACATGGTATGTGTGAGGTATCCCAGGATGTGCCTGACACATAGTAGGCTCTCAGCAAAGAGTAGAGTCAGGGAGGTAACAGCCACACCAGCTGGAGGAAATGCATGTTCTTTTTTAGCTGACACTGCTCTAATTCACCACAGGCCTGGCACTCTTCCAAGTACTTCATGTATGTTATTTTCATTTACAAACACACAATAACCTTTTAATATGGGCCTACTATTATCCCCATTTTATGGGTGAGAAAACTGAGGCTCAGAGAGGTTGTCCAGGTCCCAGAGATAGCAGTGGTTTAATAATGGTGGAGCAATCCAGACAATCAGGTCCCAGGGTCTGGGCTCCTAAATACAACACCACAGTGACTCTATTGCTTAAAATTGCATGTAGTCAGAGACAAGATACATAATAATAAGGCCAAATATTTTCATGCTTCTTGAGATCTGCCAAGCACCTTACATGACCCATCTTACTTTAGATGAGACACCTGTGATACAGGGAGGATAGGCAGCTTGACCCAGGTTTACAACTGGTAAGTGGATTCAGATCCTCATCTTTCTGACTTTAGAACCTGTGTTCTCAACCACTCTGTTATTTTGAGTCCAGGGCAGTGGAGGAACTGCTGGCCAGATGAGGATGAGCTGGAATGACCTCACAAGCGTCGAAGGTCAGGGTCAGGATAGGTGCTGCACTTTGCTCAAAGTCTGGGCAGACTTAGAATTATCATGGTGGGGCAAGCTCTGAGGTCCTCCCAGCGGGGACTCATTCCACAAAAAGGGAACTGAACAGAGAGGAGAAGGGACATGTCCAGTGGAACCAGGGCTGAGTCTTCCCTTGAGGTTGTCTCTCTTTAAAAGAAAAAAAAAATCCTCTAATATTCTCCAATAAATTATTCTTTTAAAAAAAGTTCTAAAATATAGGAAACGCTTTAAGTAGAAATACAATAACAGTAGCAGCATTTTTAATAGCGGTAAAAATGATGTGAACAACTTCAGTGCTCAGCAGTAAGGATTGTTTAAATCCATCATGGTGAACCCAGACAACAGAATATCGTGCAGTTCATCATGATGCCAGAAAAATGCTAAATGAAAAAATCAGGCCTCAGGCTAGCAGCAGCTAAGACTAATTGCATTAGGGGTTAGGTTTCCAGGTGAATTGTTCCTTCTGTATTATAATTACTTCCCACTCTGTCCAGTGTCTGATCACTCGCCTGACACAGTGTCTTCAGCCTGTCCACCTGTCTCCATCTCCACTGCCAACCCCTCTGCCCAGGTGACCCTCCCCTTTCACTTGGATGACAGCAACAACCTCCCAACTACTCTTCCAGACCTGGGGTCTGCTCCAATCGCATCTCCATAATGGCCAGAGTGATCTTTATAACACATGAACATGACCATGTTAGCCCTCCAATGGCTCCTATAGCCCTCAGGATAAAGTCACAACTCCATAAAGTCAAAACCCAACTGTCCTTTCTAGTCTGGTCCCATTTTCAGCATTTTTCATCTCTCCACTGTACATTGCAATGGTGCAGAAACTTCAGGAGCTCCTCTTCCCTGGAGCCCAGGCAGGTCACGTTTCTCCTGCCCACCATATGCCTCTTCTCCCAGCTGAGTCCTGGTTGGCTGTCATTCCTGCTCAGTGGCCCCCCCTGGACCCTCTCTGCTAAGCCAGCATCCCTTGTCAGGGCTCTTCTGCTCCCCTTTCCTTATTTACTACACTATTTATTCAGATGATTATGAGAGACAGTAATCTCCCAGTGACAGTAATCTCCATAGGGCAGTGTCATCTTATATTCCAGCCCCAAACGCCACTGTGCTTAGTAGGCACTCAGTAAATATTTGCTGAATTGTTGCACCAGATAACTCAACAAGGAGGCTGGCTTTGGTGGGAGGATCTAAATTATCTGGTTATTTGAAAGGAAAATAAAACTTTGGGGGAAGCTTAAATGATCCACATCTGTTATATAAAAGGAACACTTCTCCTGAAATACGATTTTCCTCTGTGCTATTAAGAATTTAGCCCCCCACCCCATAACCTGAATTGTGTGAAGCCCCCTGGTGGTTAAAGAGACGCATTAAACATTCAGAAGCCCAGTCACGCTCCACTGGATTCTAATTCAACAAGTTTCAGGTAAGGCCCAGTAATCTGCATTTATAAATATTTCTGCACGGGACTTTGATATAGACACCCCACTTGGAATGCCCCTGAAACGCCCATGAAGACCAGCCTCTGCTTAGCACAAGGCAGGGACACTGAAAATGCTTGTTCTACTCACTTACTTCCCTGCTAGGTGAAAGAAGGCCTGGTGTCTCCTAATGCTTTTCTTCTAGGGCCCCACTTTTTCTACCTACTACGTGACACAAGTGAAGTAGGCCCCAGAACTGAAAGTCCGTCCTTCCTTGAGCCCACCCAGAAACAGAAATGCGTCTCAAGCCCGTCAGCCTGCAGGACCTACCATCCTTCCTGCTTATTAACGATATTATAGAGGCAGCTGGCCAACCGCATTAGGATGACAGGTCTATTTTCATATGGAAAAGAAAATTATAGAGAGGCATAAACATTTGCTAACTAGAGAGATGTTATTATAGTTCGCAAATTGCATTCAGATGTTCAGTAATACTAGAGTTAATGGATTTCTGAGAATTCTTCAGCAAGTAAGCCCGTCTAAGAAAAATCTTTCTTTTTTCAGTTTTTTTATGAGAAAAGGTGTTACCCAGCAGCCCCGCTACAGCAGGATGGTTACTGGCTGCAGTGGGGAATCCTGAGTCTGCAGGGGCTACAGGAGGACCACACCCCTCTGCTTTAGTTAAACGCAGAGTTAAATGTTCACACATGCTGCAGCTTAGCAGAGGTACTAAAAATAGAAGATAGTTACTGTTTACTGAGCACTTACTATGTGCCAGGCTCAGTGCCAAGCACATTACACTCACAGCTCATTTGATCCTCTTTGCATCTCATGGAGTGGAACTACATATTCTGCCTTTTTTGCAGATTAAAAAAAAAACTGAGGCACAGAAAGTTCAGGAGTCTTGCTTAAAATCCAACATCTAATAAGTCCAAGAGGTAAGATTTGAACTTGTCCCATCCAACCTCAGAACCTGAACTCTTAACCACTGGCCCTATATGAGGTCTCACCAGTCTGGCAGGGCAGTGACCATGGTATCCACTTTACAGGTGTGGCACTTCAATCTCAAAGCATCTCCTGCCTAAGAGACAAGGTCAGAGTTTGACCCAGATTGGTACATGCTTGCCTTGTCAGTCCATACATGCTGTTCAAGCCACTGCTCCGTGGCTTAGCAGTGAGGGACACAAAGACACCATTCTAGCCCTCAGAAGTTTTAAGTTCTGTGCTTCTCTGGGACTCCCTCAAGCTTGAGAAGGTCATGGCTGTTTATGACCATGTGCCCCCTCTCCCCTCATTCTGCTTACCGTGACCCTGGTCCTTTGGCCACCCAGGCCACCTTGCCCTGGCCCACATCCCAAGTCGGATCTAAATGCTCCTCCCCAGCCGCCTTCAACTGCTTCCAAAACATGAAACCATAGGGTCAGGTGACCGTCAATGTGTCAGCCAGCTTGGGCTGCCATAAGAAAATGCCCAACTGAGGGGCTTCAGCAACAGAAACTTATTTTCTCACAGTTCTGGAGGCTACAAGTCTTAGATCAGGATGCCCGCTGGCAAAGGCTTTCTTCCTGTCTGGAATGACCATCACGGCAATTGTCATACAAGGTCTGACAATGAAGTTGCTGAACTTGCCACCATGTATTTTCCTATCAGGGTCTCACAGCCATGTGTGTCTTGATGTGTGGTGGCGCCTTGCTGACTGGTGCTCATTTTGCTGCTGTGTGTTTTTGTGTCCTGTACCATGACAGCTCTGATGGTCGTTGCAGAAAAAGAGCTCCAAAATTGCTTTGAAGGTTGGACTAGGCACTGGCCTCGAAGCACAGATTCCCAGGGGGATCGCAGCGATACTCAGCAGTGAAGTATTTAGCACTTTTTCTGGGATGAGTCCATGACTGTAGCTGTCAGACCTTGGTATTTATACAGAATGAGCACTAAAACCTTGGGTGGGGGGAGGGATATTCCTTAAAGAAAGAAAGGGTCAGTTGTGACCTCTCAACAACATTTTTATTAAAGGTATCTGGAAAATATTTGTTGAAAGAAACAAGACCTTTTTTCACAGAGACAGCTGTTCTAGAAAATAGACAAAACCCACAGGTTTCAAAAAACATAATAGGAATGAAGACAGAGTGGGGAGGGTACCCTGCAGATACATTTTTAAAATACATACTATTAAAATATTAAACAAGCCCCCGGCGATTCACTATCTGCTGCTTCCTAGGTCCCACCTGGGCACTGCGAATGGGTTGGCCACATACAACCCAGAGGCAGCCCCAGAAAAGCCCTTGAATTGTCTGAGTTGTGCCCCCAGCGCTCCACTGGAGTCTGCCCTCGGGCACTGGCTTCCTCTCAGCAGGGCCCTGCACCTCAGGGCACCCCTGTGTTCATCCATTCAATCATCTATTTGCTCGGATCAAGCCCTGATTTAGGTGCTAGGATTTCGGTGATGAGAAGACCAGACTGGATGAGATAGTCAACAGCGCCTAGCACAGTGGCTGGAAAACAGCAGCAGCTCAAGGACCGTCACCGATTCTCTTCCTTTCTTCTTCCCCAAACAAACCCGCCTCAGGGTTGTGGCTGAGCAGCTCCATAGAGGGTGTGTCACTTGGTTCAGTGGATGAATGCCGGGTCATCAAATTTCAGCTCTTAGCATGTGCTTAGTAAGTATTTAAGTGAGTGAACAAATGGACTTAAGAAGTGATTGCTTATTTTTAAAAGGAATTTCTTAAATTTTTAAAAAAAATAGTAATTTGATAAGAAAAATTTACACATGCACATAGTAAAAATTTGAACACTGTAATGTATATACAATGAAAACTAAATAGTAATCCCATCCCTGATCCCCTTTCCCAATTCTACGCAGAGGTAACCATTATTATAAAGTGAGCCTGTGTGAGCCTGTGTTTGGCCTCCCAAAGATATCCCAAGAATCCACAGATCACACAATCCCTATCACTATCATTAGAAGTATTCTCTAAGCACTATTTAGGACTTCGCTTTTTCTGCACTGGAAAAAATATATCATGGATGTGACTCCTGACCAGGGTGTACATAGAGCTGTTTCCTCCTTCCCTAACCTCACAGTCTGTGTCCCTGCCAGAGGGGTTTGGTATTTAGCCACCCCTCTATTGTTAGACATTTGTTTCCAGTCTGTGCCATTACAAACCCTGAACATCTTTATTCACGCACAGAAATAAAAACATTTGTAGGAAAACTATTCAGTACCTGGGTCAAAAGATTCGCACTTTGGGGTTTGTTTTGATGGATATTACCAAACAGCTCTCTAGGAGTTTTGTATATTTCACCCTCCTTCCAACAGTAAGTAAAAATGTCTACTTCCCCAGACCCCAGCCACACCACCTATCACTGGCATTTTCAGCTGTGGTCCTGCCCCCCTAGTGATTTTGCAGTCATTCATCTTGCCCTTCTGTACAGGAGAAATTATTAAACACCCTTCATTAAGTGCAAGTTTCAGGAAAAATTAAATTTTATTTCTGTTCCATCTCAGCTGTTATTTTTTTTCACTAATCTGGGGTGCCCTCTCTAGATTGCAGTTTAGTGAGTCCCACTCAGAGCAGAGACTGGGTGTTATTTGCACAGCTTACTGAGGAGATAAGGCCAAGGGCTCCACATCACCATTGATTAAGTTATTTCAACTTAACTCACAAATCTGTTTGTTCATCTAGATGTGAATTATATTTTACACTTTCATATTTTCCCCTATTTTTTTTTTTTCAGTTTTTGGCCAGGGCTGGGTTTGAACCTGCCACCTCCAGCATATGGGGCCAGCGCCCTACTCCTTGAGCCACAGGTGCCGCCCTCCCCTCTGTTTCTTTTTGGAAGGAAAGACTTGAGTGTCCTGGTGAGGGCTGAAGAGAGGAGGTGTCTGGAAAAATTATCTTATCAGTACAGAGTCAGTTCTTGGGGCCGCATATATATAGTTCAGGATTCTCAAGGGATACAAGATCTTGAGAAAGTCAGCTGGTCCGTGCCCCTGTTTCTCAAGTTATGAAATTTCAGTACAACTCAATTCAATAGGAGTTCAACTCAACCCTGTAGAAATGAGTGAAGCCCTAATGTTATATGTTAAGCCATGTGATATAAGCAGTGGATACAGTGGTAAGCTTAAAGGAGACACATGCCACCCCCAAGGGGTCCTTAACCTGGGGCCCCTGCATTCTTTAGATGGATTCAAAGGTTTCCATTGACACCCTAAAATTACGTGTACAACTGTGCCTGGATGCGTTCATGTTTGTGCATGAGGTACTTTCTGGGAAGAAGGCCCACAGAGTTTATCCTATTGTCAAAGATTCTACCTGCCACCACCACAAACAAAAAAAATTAACAGTTGATGAATCCAGGAGTAATGGTGTATCCACCCTCACATTGAGGATTTGGGGAGCCATTTTCTGGATTTTTATCATCTCAACCCCCACAAAGCTCTTGCCTTCCTGCAACCACTTTGCCACCTTCTGTCTCCTGCTTTGCTCCTGGAAACTAACTCTTCCCAACCTCAGAGAAAATACTTATTTTTGCCATTCTTATGCCAAGTAATGCAGTGATCTGTAGCTACAGGAGATGCCCACATTTGGTGGCAAAGAAATTAAAGTATTCAAAGTTCAGAGAAGAAGAGAGATTTAACAAAGTCCGATGCTCACTTGCATACCTGCCTTCATCCATTCACTCATCCTCCATTCCCTCAGCGGCCAGTATACTTGTTCAGATCCACGCACAGCATGACCTGATCATGACCACATCACTGTCTCGTCCACTCACCCTTCAGGCAACACACACTTACTCACACCCATTCACACTCATTCTCCCCATCACACACTCACATAATCATTTATTCATTCTTAAAACCCTTACTGAGTACATATGATGTGTCTGACACCTAGAGATTGTAAAGGTCGTGTCCCTCCCCTGAAGGGTAAATACAGCTTAGATGAGAATAAGAACTACAACAATACACCGTCTTTGCTACCACAGAAAAGTGATGTAGAAAGGTCATGCAAATTTCAGAGAAGGCCCCAAGGAGCCTCACCCTTGGGAGACATAGGAAATGCTTCCCAAGGAAATGACATTTGAGCTGGGTCTTACAGGACGACCAGGAATTTTGTAGGCATAAGAGAGGGATAAACAGTCTAAGTAGATGAAACAGCATGTGCAGGAGCCCAGATGTGGGAAATATCAGAGCATGGTTTTATCGAAGATACCAGCTTTTTCTCCCCGCAGTTACAACCTGATTTGTTTTGACCTGGGAGTGCAGCTGCTTAGGGAAGCAGAGCTCAGCTAATGAGCCTAAAATTCTGCAGAAAATTCTGCAGCACGTGGTGACACATTCTGCAGAGGCAGAGCCCGAGAGCCAGGCTGTTTGCTCCCCTCAACATTATGTTGATTGCCCTCTAGACACCACTTTGACGTGATGAACTCACTTCAGAAGCACATTTGGCCTTCAGTGGTGACAAAAGCTCTGCCTGAGAGTGACTGATTTACAGTGAATGAAATAATCTCTTTCCATCTTTAGGACTTAGTTTATGGGACTCCTGCTATGACTGAGTGCCTGAATTTCTAGCCTTTACCGTGGCCCAGCACTTGCTCCTTCCTGTGGCTTCCGTTGCACAAGGAAGGGACAAGGGAAGTTTCTTAAAAAGAAATTGAATCTAGAAGAGGTGAAATGAAAGCTGCTTTAGACACACATGGAACAAAAACATTTGGGATGCAGCACTCTTGACCTGTCCAACCTAATTTTCAAACTCGTGGCCATTTGAAGGTCTTGTCTAGAGACACTTTAAAGGAAATGTGTAGGGGAAAGAGACAATGTGACGTGTTGATCAAGGTCTGGGCCTCTTGAGTTACAGAGAACAGACTTCAAATCTTTCCCTGCCACCTAGGACCTGTATGTACTAATCAGGACCTCTTTGGTGCAGGAGACAAAAAACCCAAATGTAGCTGACTTAGCACAGGGAGAAAAAGGATCACCTCTCAGTGCTGAGAATGCCTGAGGTCCTGTGTTATCTGCAGGCTTTTTTTTTTTTCCTATACTTGAGACAGTCCTCACTTTCCCAGCCCTCCCCCCCTCCCTGGGATAACTCTTCCTTACCTTTTTAGAGCACAGCTCAGCTAACTCCTCCTCTATTAGGCTATAATCCAGGCTAAAGTGAGCTACGCAAATTCACCTCCACTATTGGGACTGGCAATGGCTAATAGCTCCTACCTGTCTCTCCACAGAAAATGCCTTCAGCCAAAGAGAACTTCCCCACCCACATACCTGGGGCCAACACATATGAAATCACTGTTCCATGTGGCTGTCTTAAGGAAGTACAACTCTTGAGGCCACCCCAGCTCCAGAGCTTGCTGTGGGACGACCAGAGATTTTGGTGCAAGTGCATCATAATTCAGCTTCGCTCTTTTACTGGGTCTCGTCTCCCTCCTTCCTGACAGGTGTCCATCTCAAGGTCACTCTCTGAAGAGTGTTCTGCCTGAAAACCTCTGTCTCAGAGCCTACTTCCTGGGGAACCTGATCTAAGACAGAAGCTATCCCTGACATCCCATAAGACTAGGTCAGATATCAGATCAAGGAAACTTTCAGCTGTAAGTCACACAAATCTGTACTCAAAATTGCTTAAAAATAAATTTATCATCAGGTGGTGCCTGTGGCTCAAAGGAGTAGGGCCCTGACCCCATACGCTGGAGGTGGTGGGTTCAAACCCAGCCCCGGCCAAAAACTGCAAAAAAATAAAAAATAATAATAAAATATGTGTATCATCTCCCATGGAGAATGCTAAGGTAATATAGACCTCATGGCTGGCCGACTCACCTGCTCAGGGACAGCCTAGAGATTTGAATGTTTCTCCTCGCTGCTCAACTGATTTTAGCACTAGATTCATCCTCAGGCTGTCTCAAGGTGGCTATATTTAGCTCCAGGCATTACATGCAAACATGACAATATCCAGAAGAAATAGAGATCCCATGTCTTCTTATAGGAAAGTGCACAATTTTCTCACAATCCCCTCAGTAAACCCTCACAGCCTCATTGGCCCCAATTGGGTCACATGCCCATTTCTAAACCAATCACTGGCAAGGAGAATCAAGCCCCTCCCCCAAAGGGGTGGGGTCTCCTCCCCAGGAGGAACTTGGCCACAGGTGATGGATGGCTACCTGAGTAATAATTGGGATTTTTGTTAGTAAAGAAGAGGGTGAGTGGATGGAAGGCAGGCCACCAAGAACAGCATCAGCATCACCATTGCAGGCCAGCTCTCCTCGGTAAGAGCATGGGTTCTGATGCAGTGAACAGATCTGCCAGCTCTTTCATCTCTCCCATGAGACAGTGCTCTGGGCAAGGACGGACTCTTCCAACTTGACGCCAGCCACTGTTTAGCGCTCTGGAAGATCCAGTGATGAATAAAACAAAGCCCCTGTTCCTAGGTGTTTACATTCTGGTAGGAGAGACAAAAATAAACAGACAAGTCAGTGCACAGCATAACATCAGTGGTGGTTAAGTCTTACAAACAGAAATAAAGCCAGGAAAGGTGATCGGGAGTGATCACAGTGCTTCTTAAAGAGTCTGGTCAGGGAAGGCCTCTCTGCTAAAGTCACATTTGAACAGAGATCTGAGGAAGGCACAAGGGGAAGCCCCGTGCTGCGCTGTCTCTGTGAAGTGCTCTCCAGGATTAGCAGACAGCAGGTGCAAAAGCCCAGAGCATGATTGCCTGGTTCAAGGGGAAATAGGAAGGCCAACGTAGCTATTAAAAAATGATTAGGTGCAAGTTCAATACTGCTTAATAGAACGCAACATAGCCACAAATGTAACTTAATTTCTTTTCTACTAGCCACATTTTAAAAAATTAGGTGAAGTTAGCTTTAGCAATGTATTTTAGTAAGCCAATGTAATCAAAATATTATTTTAACAGTAACAATATTTTTAAAAAGGTATTAATGAGGTAGTTCATACAGTTTTTTCAAACTGTCTTCAAATATTTCAAAGATGGGAATGCTTACCCCGGGTGTGTTTCACACCCACAGTTGGCTCCAATCACCATATTTTAAGTGCTGAGTAGCCATACGTGGGCCATGAGGATTGAGATCAGATTGAATGGATATAAGGTTTTCACTCTTTGGGTTTTGTTCTTTAAAACATGGAAAGCTACTGGAGAGTTTGGGCAGGCGTGTGGCTTCCTTGCATTTGTTTTTAAAAGGATTGCAGTGGCTTTTAGGGGAGATTTTTCTTCTGTAGGCATCACGGGGGGAGGCAGAGAGACCATTTAAGAGGCTACCCTCAAGTGGCAGCAAGCATCAGGAAATAACCCCAGTGTTCAAACGCAGAGGTGTCTAGAGTCACAGCTGGGATAAGTCTCCCAAGGTTCATTCCCGTTCCATCCCTCCACCTGCACTGGAGGGGCTGGCCTCACGCAGATGGGATTTCCATAAGGGAGGCTGGCCTGCCCTGTCATTTTGCTCAGCTGTCTTGTCTCAGAGTCTTCATCTGCCTGCCCATAAAGGAAATCACAAGTGGTAATTACTTCAATTTGTGCAAAGCATAGAAAACCAGACCAAATTCTGCAGTGGTGGTGGGCACCGCCGCCAGGCATTTTTAGCTTAAGGATCTTGTCTCACTGAATCTGTTTGCTGAATCACAGGCAGACACTCCTCCACCTGAAAATGAGATAAGTTTTTCATCAAGCTCTCTGTACGGAGGTCCCAAGACTCCGCAGCAGGGACAGAGACGCACACATCAACATAAAGCCAATTTCTGTGTACTGACCCCTCTCATCCTGTTCTGTGCCCATGAAGTTTTATTCAAAGATGTTTACATGTTGACCTTCTTTTACTTCATTATTTCAAAATATTAAGGGGGCACAAATGTTTTTGGTTATGTGTGTCACTTTTATCATGCTTGAGTCAAGTTTCTAAGTGTGGCCATCACCCAGATATGGTCATTGTACCCACTAAGTAGGTTTCCCCATCCCCTACTCCACCTTCCCCCCTGCTTGATCTTCACTGAGTTTTACTCCCCCTGTGCATGTGTGTGCACATTGGTTAGTTCCAATTTAAGGGTGAGTGCACAAAGGTGTTTCTTTTCTCATTCTTTAGATACTTCACTTAGGATAATGGCATCCAGTTCAATTCAAATTGTGGCAAAAGGCCTTAACTCATCCTCCGTGGCTGCACATCAACCACATTTTGTGAATCCACGGTGGAATGGGTAGGCATCTGGGTTGATTGCAATCATGAATGGTGCTTCAGGAACATTCACACGTAGGTGTCTTTTGGTAAAATAACTTCTTTTCCTTTAGGTAGACACCTAGTAAAGGGATTGCTAGATCAAACAGTAGGTCTACTGTTAGTTCTTTGAGGACTCTCCATATTGTTTTTCACAGAAGTTGTGGTAATTTTCAGTCTCACCAACAGTGTATAGGCATTCCTCTCTGTCCACACTCACGCCAGCATCGATGCGCCCTTCTTCTTTATGTGGTTAATGAGACATGAGTCACCTTAATGAAGAAAACATGACACCTACAGGTTAAACAGCCCCACACATTTCTCATGCCATCAGCTGGTGCTGGGCAGAGTGGACCTACTTCTGTTCTGATGACCAGCTTTGTTTATTTCTAGTCATGCCCATGTTTCTAAGGTAAACTGTTTGTAAAACAAACAAGAACAGATTAGAGTGGTCCTAACCCAACAGTGATGGGTGGTCCTTATATCTTCTCCTTCAAAGTAACACCACGGCGCAGCCCTGACATCCTATTATTATTGTCAAATGGTTCCAAAACTTTAGGCATTTGTGGGCCACCCTCACAATTTTCAAACAGCTTTACTAAGGCATAATTTATATACTATAATATTATTTTAAGTGTACTATTTAGTACATTTCAGTAGATTTACAGAGTCATACAACCATCACCACAAATGAACTTCAGAATATTTTCGTCACCACAAAAGGAACCCTCGTGTCCAGTTCCTCTGTTCCCTGGGCAATCACTGATTATTTATTTAGCTTTGTCTTCTCTGAACATTTCATATAAATAGATTAATACAATGTGTGGCATTTTGAAAGTGGCTTCTTTCATTTATCATGACGAAGGCTTATCCATGCTGTGACATGAATCGGTATTTCATTCTTTTATAGTCTTGCCCTCACAATTTTTGCCATGTCTAAGTACCACTTACACTGTTCTTTACTTACTATTAACAAAAATCACTCGCTTTTTAAAAAGCTGTGTTTAAAAAAGAAACTTGACATTAGAACTACTAAGAGAAAAACCAGGGCTACTTACAGTAATGGAAGGTAACATAAAATAAACAGAAGCAAGAAAAAAAATGCTGTTGTGAATTACAGCTCAATAAAAACATAAGCAAACAAAGAAACTCTGTTATTTAACTCTGGCTATTTACTGATGTCTGAGTTGCTTTCAGGGTGTAAAAAGGAGAGATTAGTGAGTGTTAAAGAAGCATGAGACTCCTCAGCCCCAACCTGAGCGTATCTCCCGGAAGGGCTCATGTGGGAAATGCTCCTGTGAACACAGGTTATTCCACAACTTGAAAGATAATCAAAAAGGGGATAATTCCCTCATTCGCCAATTCCATTATTAATTCTGTGCTCACATGGGTACCACTTAACCCTGGGCGTCATCAGAGGGATGCCTCTCACGTTGTTAGGGGATGCTCAGATCACCCCCGGTGGGCATTTGCTTTATCCGTAGTAGGTATAAAAATGAGTGTCACTGGAATTAAAGCTGGATGCTCAGAAAACTGTAGTTCTTAACTCTACATTTTAAAAAAACTGTCATTCTACAATAATGCACAAGACCCTGGCGTGGCACATAGGCATGGAACGGAAGACTGGTTCTCTCTTTTCCAAACCTGCTTCTAGATCCCCAAACCCTGGTAGTGAGGTCATTCAACTGTGCCATGGGATAAATAGGTGAGCCTATTTACTCGCTGAGGGAATGCCCTGGAACCAGATCACTTCTTCTACACTCCTGTTGTGTTCTGAATTCTAACCCCAAATGTCCCTCTATCAGAATCCTTCAATGATTCTTCAGTGCTGTCCCCACAGTGCTGAGGATAAAGTTCCATCTCCGGTCTTTGTATTTGGTGTTTCCTTGATGTGCCTTGCTCTCTCACAACACTGAAGTTATGTTCCCTGTATCAGAAACACTTATTCTTATACTTCCCTGCACATAATCCACTCTTGTTTGAAGACTTGCTCAAGCCGTGCCTCCTTCAGGTTTGCCTGGTTCACCCGCCCCTGCACTTTGCCTCCACAGCATTCAGCCATAACTCTTTCCAAGCACTTAACATGGGATGCTGTCCATGAATACCTTGTGTTCCCTGAAACCCTTCTAGACTTCCAGCTCCTTGAGGACGAGAGCCCCATCCTCTCTTTAGCTCCCAGGTCCTCAATTTACATTTGTTGTATGAATGACCTTGAAAGGAATCTAGGCTCAGCACCTGTGGCTCAAGCGGCTAAGGTGCCAGCCACATACACCTGAACTGGCGGGTTCAAATCTAGCCTGGGCCCACCAAACAACGATGATGGCTGCAACCAAAAAATAGCCAGGTGTTGTGGGTGCACCTGTAGTCCCAGCTACTTGGGAGGTGGAAGCAGGAGACTCCTTTGAGCCCAGGACTTGGAGGTTGCTGTGAGCTGTGATGCCACAGCACTCTACCCAGGGTGACAGCCTGAGGCTCTGTCTCAAAAAAAAAGAAATAAAAGAAAAGAAAGGAATCTAGTAAATACCAAGCCTTTATGTTGGAGGAACGATGCTAAATGCCACCTCCTTCTTACATCACTTTGTCACTTGTATTTTAGTGGTGTTTGGTGATTTTGCCTCCACTTCCCTCTAAAACTGCCTCCCAACCTTGAAAACATCCCCAGCAAGGTGATTGGGCAAGCACGCTCACAGTTCACACACCTAAATTCGGTTGCTCAGACAAAGTCTCTGTCACCTTCTATTTCTTTTCTCTAATTCATGGTTGTCGGTAGCAGAAATAGCAACCGTTCTTTCCTGTGCTTTGTTGTCTCAGAGGGGAGAGCTATTCATGAAGTTTGAAGGGGTTCTGAGGGTAGAAATCCAGAGTACGTGGAGTTGAGAGAAGCCCCATAAGGAGCAGAGAGAGCCCGGGTTTGGGGTCGAAGACCAAACACTCTAGATGTCCACCCAATCCCATCCCTGCCAGCCAGCTCAGGGACACCATTGCTGTAGTCACCCTGTACTTTTCTTGCATCCTAGAATTGCCCCTCTCTGCAGTATCATTTCTATCAGAACACAAGATGCTGCAGTATTTCTCATCTTGGAAAAAAATCATCCCTGGTCTGTTCTGCCACTGTTCCATTTCTTTGCTCTCCTTTCCTACAAATGCATAAAAATGTTTGTCTTTATTTGTGCTCTTCCTATTTTCTCCTGTTTTCTTTCCATCACCCAGAAAAGTACTTCTGTCAAGGTCATTGATGAGACTCTAATGCACTTAAACCCATGGAGAGTCCTCCACCCTACACCAACGCAGTTTAGCAGCAGCATTTGATGCATTTAATTACCCCCGTCTTGAAATACCTTCACTTGGCTTCCTTGGTTAGCATCCTTCTTGCCGACTGTGGCTGCTCAGTCTCTATCTTCCCATCCTCAGAGGGTGGCATGCCCAGGGCTGCCCTCTAACTTACTCTCGTCTCTGACCACTTTCTGTGGCTGTTTCGATCATCCCAGGGCATCTGACTACCGCTGTGGTGACGAATCCTTCATTTCCAGCTCCACCCTCTTTCCATAATCCAGTGTCTCTTCATATGTCTTCTTGAGTGTCTAGCAAGTACCTCCAACTGAACTCCTGACCCCACTCTGCTCAAATCTGCTTTGACCAGTGTGGCCCCATCTTAGTAAATGCCACCTGTTGGTTGCTCTGACAAAGAAATGTTAGAGTCATTCTGGCCCCTCCCTTGTTCTCACAGCACACATCTGAGCCATCAGCAAGTCCTGCACCACTTCACCAAAATGCATTTGAAGTCGTTTTCATCTCACTCTCCGGCCTAAGACCCCACCTTCTCTCCCTGGGTTTCTAAGTGGGCTCTAGATCCCCTCCTCGTCCCTCTACAGTCTATTCTCCACACATACACCTGCAAAGAAAAACCTAAGTAACCAAAAACATAAGTCAGATAAGAATAACTCTCCCCCCAAACACTTCTGTGACTCCTCATCTCTCTCTAAATACATCATCCAATACCTTTATGATAGCTAAAAACACGGTATCACATGTTCCCTCTCACCTTCTGATATTACTTCTCCCCCTCAGCAAAGACCTCCCACTGCAAGGTCTTTACATTATGCTGTTCCCTCTGCCTGGAACACTGTTCCTTCAAGTATTTGCATGACTCCCCCACCCCCTTTGTCCTTCCAGGTCTCTGCTCAAATATCACCTTATAAGAGAGGCCTTCTTTAATCACCATACATCAGTAGGCCCTCCACCATGTTTCACTAGCCTGTTACTTTTTTATAGCACCTTCCACCACCTGACAAATATTTACATCTTGTGGAGAATAGGAATTTTTCTGTTTCATTCACTGCTATATCCCCAGAGCCCAACACAGTGAATGCATGTAGTAAGCGTTTGGTGAATGTTTTTAAACAAATAAATGAAAGTCAGGTATGGTTTGAATTATGATTGTGCTTAGTGGCTGTGTGACCTTGCTCAAGTTCATCTTTTCTAAGCCTTAGTTTTTTTAACTGAGAAATAGGAATGACAGTATGTACCTTAGAGAAATGTTGTAAAGTTTATCAACAAAATATGTAAGTGTCAGAGTAAAGCCACAGTAATATGTGCAAAAGAAGCACTTATAACAAACAAACAAAAACACAGGTGCTATTACTATTTAGCTATCATTAATGAGGGAGAAAAGACCCACCAGGGATGTGGACCCTGGAGTCCAATCATTGGTTTGCCTGTTTTTGTGAGGGCAGTCGGAGGGCTATCTCCCCAGAACTTCCCGTGCCATTGAAGAAATTTCAGCTTATTGGACTTGTTTCTTCCATTTATTTAATAAATTTGAGAAATAGCTGTTGAACATCCATCATGTACCAGGCACTGAGCTGACTCTGAGTCTGACAATTTTTACAGTTGGAACCACAAGAGAATCCTTTACTTTTATGACAATGGCCAGGATCTTACCAGCAGAACAGCAAGCAAGTCTCTGCTCATCACATGAGCAAAATAGGCCAGATCTCGGCTGCCACCCACATGCAGCCAAGCCCTGGTGGGACTGGCTGTATGGTACTGCCACCGTTACTGCCCAAAGTCTGGAACAGGGTTAGTGATGAGTGATGGAGGGGACAGAAATACCTTCTAGAAAAGGAGGTTGGCATTTCTGGGGCAGAGCTAGAAGGCTCTAGAAAGGAGAGCAGCAAGGGCACCTTGTTCTCCCCTCTAGACCTAGGCAGCTGGCAGCTATTTGCCCAGAGTCATCATCTAATGACTGATCAGAGTGAACCCTAATGAGGGGCATGGCTTGAGGGCAGAGGGTGGCACCCAGTGGGGCTGAGGAGTGTATACTGACCTTGGAGCCAGGAGCTCAAGCAGAGAGTCCTGACCCAGCCTCAGGTTTTATGTGACATTCAGTTACCCAGATATCCACTTACTCAGCTCCAAGTGCCACCACTTGGTGGGTGGACCAGTTTCTCCCCCTTTGTGATGCTGAGATGCTTGTCTATGAAACAAAATAGATGTCACAGAGCTGTTGGGAAGCACACAGGGGACTGGCACGTGGCAGGTCTGCTTCTCATTCAATGTCCCCATTGTCTCATCTATAAAATAGGGGCGACATCACATCTCTTGTACTAGAAGTTGCTGTGAAGGTGTGTAAAGGCACTTTATGAAGTTGTAAGCTTGTTTTCACTCTTCTGTTGTCTCAAGTGTTCTAGGCTGAGAACAGAAATCTTTGTTCATATATTCAGTATGAAGTGCATCACTCATTCTCTATTGCAGGCAGGCCCGTGTATTCTCCCACCAACAATACGTGAGTCCCATAGTGGGCAGAGACTGTGTTTGCATTGCCCATCATTGCTATCTCAACACATGGCACTCAATAAACAGTTGGGAAATGAAAGACTGTTTAGTGTGTTAACTGTTTATTTTTACTATTCCTTTAAATGTTCAGCTCTATGAGGAGTCACACAGTGCCCTGCCCAGGTTAGGAAGATGGACAGACTTATTACACAGAGGCTGAGCATCTGCGATTTGCCTGCCCTTCCTTTAATGGCATCCCCCACCCTAGACTTCTCTTTAGAAAATCCCTTCTCCCCCATTCTAGGCCCACATCATCTGCATGGGGTTCACCCCCAAACTAGCTAATCAGCATATTTTTCTCCAGCCACAATGATTGGTTTAGAGATGGCCATGTGACCCATGTTAGACCAATAAGACACAGTCTTGAGATTTTTGACTTCATTCTTTGGGCCAGGGGGGCTCCTTCCATAGAGACTATATGCAGAGTAGGGAAAAGAGAAGAAAGAACCTGATTGCCTCCTGATGACATCATTTCAACCTCTGGATCCAGCCGCATTTGTAGTCCTCAGATTTTTCAGTTACAGAAGCCAATGAATTCGAGTTCCCTTTCTTTGCTTAATCTACTTTGAGTAAGGCTTCTATTCCTTGCAACTGAAAAAATGGTGACTAGTTTCTAGCTATTAAATAGTATACACAGTGTTATTATAAGGATACTGGTGTCATGAACTGAGTAATGTAGGATTAATTGTGTCTGAAAACACTGGCAAACCTTTGAAAGGGCAAACAAAATTTCAACTGGGTAATATCACCCTCACCCTCTTTTATTGCAACCTAGGCTCTATTGCTTTATAATTAGGTTGTAAATGCCCCAGTTCCTGATCTGACATGCATGCAGTATTGAAGGAGGAAGCAAGAGAGATATGAAGAAATGATGCCCTTCAGGGAGCAATACCATTTTAAATGTAAAACTGCTGAATGTTGACTGCACAGTTTATTGAGAGAGTATGCAAATTATATACAAACCGTATGCATATTTAAATTACAAATCCCTTGAGACCTTCCTACACTGTGTTCCACACACCTGGGATGAGGCCCTGGGGGAAAATCCTGGTGGGAACTTTCAATCAACAAGTACTTATTTAATAAGCTTTTCCTCTGCCTCTCTGAAGGTGTTCAGCCTACAAGACTTGGTTTCTGCCCTCGAGGAGTTGGCAAGTGAGCCAGGGAAAAGGGAGGAACCACAAGAGACAATTAGTGCATAATAGAAGACAAGATGTAATTAAGTGCTAATGCCTGGGCTGTGAACTGGAAGCAATTGGGTGAAGTTGCAAGGAGGCCAATTTCAGCTCAGCTCAGCGCAAGGCAGAACCTTCTGGTGGATAGACCTTTACCTCAAAGTAGTACAAAACCAGTTTTCTTCTTACCACAGCTTGATACAAGTATGAAATAATAAGAATAATAATAGCAATCATGGAGTTGGGGATCATACCAACCATGTTGGAATCCTGGCTCTGTATGTGACTTTGGGCAAGTGCCTCTGTTTCTTCATCTACAAAATGGCTCCAAATAACACCCACCTTGCAGCATAATGAGCTTTAGATAACTGCAGATGAGGTGTATGAAAGGCCCAGACTTGTTACAAAAGCAGCAAATGTCAACAGTAAGAGTCAGTTGGGGCTCGGCGCCTGTAACTCAAGCAGCTTAAGGTGTTAGCCTCATACACGGGAGCTGGTGGGTTCGAATCCAGCCTGGGCCCGCCAAATGACAATGACAACTACAACCAAAAAATAGCCAGGCTTTGTAGTGGGTACCTGAAGTCCCAGCTACTTGGGAGACTGAGGCAAGAGAATCACTGAAGCCCAAGAGTTTGAGGTTGCTGTGAGCAATGACATCACAGAACTCTACCAAGGGCTACAGCTTGAGACTTTGTCTCAAAAAAAAAAAAAAAAAAAGAGTCAAGTGGATCAGAGTCCAGAAGCCTAGCTCTGGTGTTTACAAGCCACGTAGTGTTGGGTGACTCATTTAACCTCTTTAAACATCAAAAATAATAATGTATTGTTATAGCTATTAATATTGTTATTGATATGCCGCTATCAACCTAATAAAGATGCTACAAAGATTACTAAGAAAATTCCTACCACATTACCTGGCCAGATCACCCAAAATATTATGCTATGTATGTCCAAACACGTATATATATGTCATTACATATCCACATTTTAGATGACCAGGCTTACATCTTCTCCTAGAAGTTGTCCCAACAGTATGTGGGTGATCTCAGGGCTCTCTGGTGAGTAAGCTCTTTTAAAAAAGAAACCAGTCAAAAAAAGTACACTTATAATTATATCCCAGAATCATCTCTCCAGAGCTCCTACAACAAATATTCAAGGAGACATGTTTCCTGATGTTCTTAAGCTTTTTTTTTTTTGAACAAAGATTTTTTTTAAGAAAGTAGTGCACACTGATGGAAGAGTATTTGAAAAATTTCATAACAGAAAGGAGAGGAGGAGCGGAGAGGTGAGGGGAGGGGAGGGGAAAGGAGAGGAAAGGAGGAGAGGAAAAATGAACAAGCCCATGATGGGAGGTCCCTAATTCTCAACCTCCATGTGCCTTAATGTTTTGTGGGCAATATTTCAGTTATTTATGCCTTATATGCTTAGAAGACAACTCTGGGAACAGCAACTATTCTATGAAATTGTTGGGTCACATTGTAGTTATAATTGGTTTTTATAAGAAATAGCCACACTTTTTCAAAAAATTGTACTATTTTACATTCCAAACAACATATAAGTGATTTTATTTCTTCCTTAAAGAAAAAGAAAAATTTCATATACAAACAAAGATGTAAATTATATCATCAACAATTTCTTCTGCATCCACTCACGGGTAAAGCCTACTTCACAGACTTGTGAAGAAAAACACACTATAAAAATCTTTGTGATCCAGGGCAACACCTGTGGCTCAAAAGAGTAGGGCACTGGCCCCATATGCTGGAGGTGGTGGGTTCAAACCCAGCCCTGGCCCCCCCACAAAAAAAACCCAAAACAATATATATATGTATATATATATTTCATATATATATGAATATATATATTCATCAAAAATAATAATTATATATATAAATAATAAAAATAATAATATATATATCTTTGTGAGCTAAACAACTTCCAAGATATGACCACAAAATATGACAGTATATGATATGGGCCAGAGGGCAAATGTCAAATCAGACACTGAGTTCAAGAAATCCTGGAGGGCCCGGCATGGTGGCTCATGCCTATAATCCTGGCACTCTGAGGCAGGTGGATTGCCAGACCTCACAGGTTTGAGACCAGTCTAAGCCAGAGTGAAACCCCATCTCTAAAAATAGCCAAGCATTGTGGTAGGCTCCTATAGTCCCAGCTACTTGGGAGGCTGAGGCAAGAGAATCACTTGAGCCCAAGAGTTTGAGGTTGCTGTAAATTATAATGCCACAGCACTCTACTGAGGGTGACAAAGTGAGACTCTGTGTCCAAAATAATTAATTAACTAAATATAAAAAATCCTGGGAAAACACAAGGGAATACTGTCATTCTCCCACCAAAATGGCTAAAATGAAAATAAGACTGACACCATCATGTGTTGTCAAGGATGCGGAGGAACTGAAACTCCTACAGTGTGGACGGGACTCTAAACTGGTATAACCACTTTGGAGAACTAACAGTATCTGTTCTCACTAAACACATAGATATCATACCTACCCTAAGCACATGGCTGTTTGTAGAGTGAATTGTGACCCCTCAAAATTCATATATTGAAGTGCTAAATCCCAGCAGGTGAAATGAGTTTATTGGGATGAGCCATAATCCAATATGGTGTCCTTATAACAAGAGAAAGGACACAGAACTGTACAGAAAGGAAAAGAAAATATGTAAGGAAGGAAGAAGATGCCCATTTACAAGCTGAATGCAGCCTCCAGAACTCGGAGAGAATAAATTTAATGTGTTTAAGCCAGTCCGTGGGGGTTTCCTGTTACGGTAGCACTTGCAAACTAATACAGTGACCAAGAGAAAGAAGTGCCCATGTTCACCAAAAGACTTGCTCTGTGTTTGCACAATGGAATGCCAAGAAACAATAAAAAAGAACTGACTGACATACTCACCAATGTGGATGAATCTCACAGGCATTGCTGAGTGAAAGAAACCAGACAGGAAAGAGTGTGGCGTATTGTTTGATTCCATTTGTATGGACTTTTTTGATAAAACTATCCATGGTGCTAGAAGTTAGAATGGTGGTTACCTCTGCAAGGATATTAACAGGGAAAGAACATCAGAGAGCACCTTGGAAGCTGGAAATGTTCCATGTCTTGATCTGGGTTTTTGCCACACATTATAGGAATATGTAAGAAGTAAAATCAAGATGTAATAGTTACAGAGGTTCTGTTTGGCATGACGAGAAATGTTGGAAATAGTATTGGTAATGGTGGTTGTTAATTCATGTTGCTGAATGTTACACAAAATGGTTAAAATGGTGAATTGTAGATTACATGTATATTACCACAATAAAAACCTTTCAAAAAAAAAACTAGCCAGGCCGTACATTTGAGATGTGTGCCCTCTACTGTGTTATACCTCCGTATATAAATAGAAAAAAACCAAAACCTGTCACCTGTCAAAGAGTACTTCCCAATGCCTAGATGACACAGCTGCGATGTGTATTACTTTTCAGGGAATCTCATCCTCAAGGTGATATTCTGACTTTGAACACGAGGTGAGGAGGGGTCTCTCTTTTTTTTCTTTAAAGCTAAGCAAATCATTTTCCTTGATGGCCTACGTGAAGATTATGGTGGGCTCGTGTGAATGAGTATGTCAATGGATGGACTTAAAGAAAATGTGAAGATGTGATGTAAAGACCTCCTTTCCAAGCCATTTTCCCTCACCCCCAAACTCATTTTTGGTTGGCTGACTGGAGAAGACGTTTATTAAAAGGGCATAATTAACATGGCAGGTGCCTTTGTTACGTGCAAATAATAACAGCAGAGAAAACAGACATATAATTAGTTGGGTTTTTTTGGTACTGGAATGTTACTACTGCTGATATTAAGTAAAGAACATGACATCAATTGTGCTCTGAGTATGAGGGTGATTCACCTTCAGCTGGTGTAGATGCCGGCTTGTTGGAGGATGTGAAAAGTGGACTTGGAATTTTTTCAGTAGGAAAAAAACAATTAACTCCTTAACAACACGAGTGCGTGGTTGCAATCTGTCTCCTTTAGTCTCCCCCTCCACCCCACTTCTCTTAGATTTCTCCAGTAGTGCACCACTTCTGTGTCCCATCCATTCTCACTCAGATAAGTAAAGTTTCATGTTCTCTTCTACAAACTCTCAGTGTTACACCAGCTTCTGCCAATCCAATAAAGGAGAAAGCCTAGCTGTTTCACTCGTGTCCCATAAAAACAGGGAGAAGGGAGGTCCCAGCCCAAGTCCACCTGTCCATACGATGTCCCATGGAGGGGATGTGGGTGCTTCCCGACCTTCCTGTCTGTGATAATCTGCCTGCACTGAAAGATGCTGCTGGAAATTCCTGAGCCCTTTGCCCTAAATCCACAGCACATGTACTTCAAGTCGAGTCATCTGTGTCACTTAGGTATGTTTCCACCAGCAAGAGACACATGGGAGCTCACGCAGATACAGGCCTATTTTTCTTACATAATAGTAGGTCTGGAGTTCCACAGCTGCTGGTGCTCAGTCAGTGGCATGATCACATCAGGCCTGGAGTCTGTCTCTGCGATTCTCTGCATCTCTCCTTCCCAATTGTTATCTTGCATTCTCAATCGGCTGGGCAGGATCTAAGCATCTCGTCTATGTCCAAGGCAGACAAAAAGGGAGGGGAGGGTGTCACTGACTTCACCTTGTCCTTTTTTTTTTTTCTAATCATGAAGGCAATCTCTAACACATAGAGTCTGGGAAATCAATATCAGGCTTTCCAGGCTCTATAATGGAAAGAAGCAAGGGAGGGGCCCATAAAAGCTGTCCATTCCGCTGTCTAGCCTCCATGCCATTTGTCATCTGCTGTCCACATGGGGTGACATCTGTCCATCCCTGTGAAGGCTGGAGGGCCTGAGGCTCAGACTGTCAGCAGTTGCAGGTCTCTATTCTCATTTTCTGCTCTTGTCTCTCGGGTTCTCAGAGAAGCAGATGGAATTCGACACGCAAGGGTTTTATTGGGGGAAATGTCCAGGAAGAGTGAAGGGGAGAGGAACTGGAGCAGGTGGACAGAGACTCCAGACCATGATGTGGGTCTGACACCCGGGAAAGGAAACGGGGAAGGAAGGAGGCTGTGGTGGGGAGATGCTCAGTCTCCCTGAGGAGCCCCCAAGCACACGCATCAGATAGATTGGCTGGTCCTGGCTCCTTCACCCTATTTAGTCACTGGCTGGGTGTAGCCAGGAGAACATGACCTCATAGCAAATGCCGTGGTGGAGTCAAAGGTGCAGCAGCTGGAGACTATTGGGTCACCCCACTCCAGTTACAGCAGGTTTTCTTGATGTGAACAAGTGACCTCCATAGCTACAATTCCAGTCCCTCTCCTTACCTCATTCTTAAAATGCCAAAACTGCCCCCAAACTATCTGAACTCTCTCCCTTCCTCCTGAGCCTGGGAAGGTGTATATTGGTGGGCTTCTTTGGATGGCCATCTTACTGCAAAGAGGCAGGCACTGTTTTGAAGAGCATTTGTAGAGCAGTCCTGGCTGCTGTTTTACTTGGGTGGTGTGGTCAATCCACATGGCTCGGGGAGGATGCTAAAGCCACCCCTAGTACCCTTGCTGTGGGCTGAATTGTGTCCTGCAAAACACTACACTGTAGTCCCCAGTATCTTGAATATGACCTTATAGAAATAAAGTCTTTGCAGATGTAATCAAGTTAAGAAGACGTCATACTACATTAGAGTTGGTCCTAATCCAGTGACTGGCATCCTTACAAGAAGAAGAAGTTTGGACACAAAGACACACAAGAGAACATCATAGGATGATGGTGGAAAAAGTAAAGTGATTCATATACGAGCCAAGGAACACCAAAAATTGCTAGGAGCCACTAAAAGCTAAGAGAGGGGTGTGAAAAAGATTCTTCCTCAGGCTCTAGAAGAAGTCAACCTTGCCAACACCTTAATTTCAAACCTCCAACCTCTAGCATTATAAGAGAATAAATCTGTTTTTCTAAGCCACTCTGTTTACGGTAATCTGTTATGGCAGGCCTAGGAAACTGTCACATCCCTGGTGCTCCTCAGCCTTGTCCTGGAGTCCCTGCCTTTGCTGCCTAGCTATACACAAGCCGATCAACTCAGACATGGTGGCTAGGATTCTCTTGGCCTTGCTAACTGTAGCTCAAGGTCCAAGCATCTCTCTGGACTTCAGGGTTAGAGGGAGGAAAACCATCATGGGAATTATTAGGTTTCACTTGACTGGCCCTACCTGGGGTTTTCCTATATGGGGTGGTATTTGATGGACCTCCTGGACGCAGGACCCCAAATGTCCATGATAAGGTAAGCTTTGGATTGAAGCCCCAGGCTTTAGTGAGCTGAATGTGAATTGTGTCTTTAACTGCTGGGGCAATAAATTGGTTATCTAAGACTGCCATGCAAAGTACCAAGATCAAGGACTCAGAGGACCTGGCTCCTGGAGGGCTTGCTTTCTATCCTGTAGATGCCCACCTCCTCACTCTGTCCTCAATGGCAGAAGGAGCTCTGGTGTCTCTCCTTTCTCTTATAAAGGTAACTGTCCTATGAGACTGGTGTCCTACCCTCAAGGCCTCATTTAGGGCATATCACCTCCTCACAGGCCTCCCCTCAAAATACAGTCACACTAGGGGTCAGGGCTTCAACATAGGAATGAGTTAGAGGGAAGGGAAGAGACACAAACATTTGATGTGTAACAGGCAGCAACACTGCCCCTCTGAGACTTAGCTTGTCTTACCTATAAAACAAGCATCCTAAGGCCACCTTGAAGGATTCAGTGACGTGCCTTCCTTATTGTATATAACCAACGTATGCCCAAGTTTTACATTACTGTCACTAGTATTTCAAAAACGATGATGATGATGGTGACGGTGATGATTCTGTTGTTGCTCTGGAGAACTCCTGTCTTCTTTGAATACTCCTTACTCTGTCCCCTTTCAATTCCCTTTTACTAGCAATCTCATCATTGGCTCTAGTTTCTGGAATTTCCAATTGATTAAGTATAGAAAAGCAGGGACTCAGAGAGACAGGGTATAAAAGAGAATGAACAAGAAAAATTTTGAAGGAGAGAGAGAGAGAGCAAACAACAAGAGAAGTCAGTTATTTTCAATGAATAGCTGTGTGGCATTCTGAAAAAATAACATTGTATGTTACAGCTCACTGTCATTTTATTCTAAATTGCCTATGGTGGCAATGTGACATTTTCAGGTTGGGCCCCTAAATGCCCTACCTGTACCTTACTGACTGTATTTCGCTCTCTAGCCCCGTGTTCCCCAATACCTCCCCACCAGGACAGAGAATAGCACGTGGAAAGGCCCTCTGGTAGAAGATGCAAAATCAAGTTGCAGAGAGCAGGCCAGTGTGGCTGGACTAGGGACAGGCAGAAGGAGAACGTTTCAAGACAACTGTGCTGTGATCAGGCATTTTTAAGGTTCCTTCTGACCTCTGGAAGCCATGTGGAGAAAGGATGGGAAGGAAGAAGCATGGACCTGGGAAATGAGCTTCAGCACTCCAGACAAGAGAGAATAAAGGAACTCATCACTGACACTTATCTGATTGAATAATGACAATAAAATTTAGCCCTTCCTCTCTCTCCTGCCCCACCAACAGGCCACAGCACGCCCTGCCTCACTTACAAGAAAGCCTGGGCCTACTATTCAACATAGTCATGGAAGTTCTAGCCAAGACAAGGAAATAAAGGGCATCCAAATGGGACAGAGAAGGTCAAACTCTTCCTCTTTGCTGATGATATGATCTTATACTTAGAGAACCCCAAAGACTCAACCACAAGACTCCTGGAAGTCATCAAAAAATACAGTGATGTCTCAGGATATAAAATCAATGTCCACAAGTCAGTAGCCTTTGTATACAGCAATAACAGCCAAGATGAGAGGCTAACCAAGGACACAACTCCCTTCACCATGGCTTCAAAGAAAATGAAATACCTAGGAGTATACCCAACAAAAGAAGAGAAGGACCACTATAAAGAAAATCACACAACCTTAAGAAAGGAAATAGCAGAGAATATTAACAAATGGAAGAACATACCATGCTCATGGCTGGGAAGAATCAACATTGTGAAAATGTGTATACTTCTCAAAGCAATCTACCAATTCAATGCCATCCCTATTAAAATACCAAAATTATACTTTCAAAACTTAGAAAAAATGATTCTTCATTTTGAATGGAACCAGGAAAAAAACCCATATAGCTAAGGCAGTTCTTAGTAATAAAATCAAAGCCGGGGGCATAAGATTTTAGGCTATACTACAAAGCCGTAGTAGTCAAGACAGCATAGTACTGGCACAAAAATAGAGACATTGACATTCTGAATTGAATAGAAAAACAGGAAATGAAACTAACATCTTACAACTACCTAATCTTCAATAAACCACACTGATGGAAAGACCCCCTATTCAATAAATGGTTCTGGGAGAACTGGATATCCACATGTAAAAGACTGAAACTGGACCTGCACTTTTCACCACTCACAAAAATTGATTCAAGATGGATAAAGGACTTAAATTTAAGGCATAAAACAATAAAAATCCTCAAAGAGTACATAGGAAAAACCCTGGAAAATATCGGCCTGGAGAAAGACTTCATGAAGAAGACTGCCGTGGCAATTGCAACAACAACAAAAATAAACAAATGGGACTTAATTAAACTGAAAGGCTTCTGTACAGCTAAGGAGACATCAACCAAAGCAAATAGACAACCTACCCAATGCGAAAGGATATTTGCATATTTTGAATCAGACAAAAGCTTGATAACTAGGATGTATAGAGAAATTAATCCACATGAAAAAAGCCAATAATCCCATGTATCAATAGGGAATCTTCTCTATAGAAGACAGACAAATGGCTAGCAAACATATGAAAAATGCTCATCATCCCTAATTATTAGAGAAACGCAAATCAAAACCACCCTGAGATACCATCTAACCCCAATGAGAATGGCCCACATCACAGAATCTCAAAATTGCAGATGTTGGCGTGGATGTGGAGACAGGGAACACTTTTACTCTCCTGGTGGGACTGCAAACTAATACAACCTTTTGGAAGGAAGTATGGCGAAACCTCAAAGAACTCAAGCTAGACCTCCCATTTGATCCTGCAATCCCATTACTGGGCATCTACCTGGAAGGAAAAAAATCCTTTTATCGTAAGGACACTTCACTAGACTGTTTATCACAGCTCAATTTACAATCACCAAAATGTGGAAACAGCCTAAATGCCCCCCAACCCAGGAATTGATTAACAAGCTGTGGTATATGTATCCCATGGAATACTATTCAGCCATTTTAAAAAAATAGGGACTTTACAGCCTTTGTATTAACCTGGATGGAAGTGGAACACATTATTCTTAGTAAAGCATCACAAGAATGGAAAAGCATAAATCCTATGTATTCAATTTTGATATAAGAACAATTAATGACAATTAATGACATGGTGGGGGTGGAGGAAGGGGATAGCAGAGAGAGAGAATGGGGGGGGAAGGAAGAGCAGAGAGAGGGAAGGAGGGAGGGGGTGGGGTCTTGTTGTGTGCCACACCTTTTGGGGGCAAGACACAATTATAAGGGGGACTTTACCTAACAAATGCAATCAGTGTAACCTGGTTTCTTGTACCCTCAATGAATCACCAACAATAAAAAAGAACGAAAGAAAGAAAGCCTGGGGCCATTTGTTTGCACAGGTGCCAGATCAGGACAAGAATAAAGCCTAGAGCTGTCTCTTACTATAGACACCAGACCAGGACACGCAGAGAAGAGTAAACGTCACAATCAGGCAGTTCGCAAAGACATTAAGTTCCGGGCCCCCAAACTAGCTGCAGCTCTGGATGCCAAAGGACAGGAGCACGATTTTCCATAACCCAGGGCAGGCGTGCAGTGTGAAGGCAAATCCCAAGGCAGGTGTGTGGCAACTGAGAACGGTTAAGATAGAAGGAAAGGCAGGGAAGAGGGTGTGACCCAGGGGCATTTCTGTGCCCAGTGTCCCTGCTGATCCTCCAATCCTCCCAGCTGCCCTGCAAGGAAGATTTTATTCTCCCCATTTCACTGAAGAGTAAACTGAGGCATAGAGGGGCCTGAATGCCTCGACCAAGTGGTGGCACAATCATGACCATGTCTTCCTTTTCCTTGATGAGTGAGTTTCTAAGTTTCTAATGTTAGCCTTGGTGCTGGATAAAGACAGGGTTCCTGTGCTCTCAAGGGAAGGGCCCCAATCCCAGGACCAAAGCACAGGCCCATATGACTCCCAAAAGGAACAAGGCCTCACATCTACTCCGTGCCCACTACATGCACGTCCCCAAACTACGTGTGTGGGTCATCTCATTTAATCTACTCCAAGATGCTCTGACAGGGGCACCACCGATATTATCACTCTTATTGAGCAGAGGAAGAAATGGTTCTGAGCAGAAAAGTTACTTGTCCAGGGTAACAGCCAGTGACGGTTGGGACGTCAGTACTGCAGAGTGGCATAAATGTTAAGGAATGTACTCTTCTAATTTCTTTATCTCCACATCAAAAAACCCACATCTACTATACTTAATACTAATATGAAACCAATATATAAATAATTACACATTCACAAGAATAAAACACAAATATAGGCTAGTACAGGGGCAGGGACGGACGGACAGGGAGGGGAGGATGACTAGTAGAAGGAGACAGAGCATTTGGTGGGATCTCGACTAAGGGGCACAATGTGAGGGTGTATCACAGGCCCCCCAGATGAGGGGCTCTTTTACAACTGGAACTTTACCTTGGACGTCAGAACAATGTGATCTAAAAATTTGTACCTTCATATTAATTTGAAACTTAAAAAATAAAATTAAGAATTTTTTTTAAAAAAACAAAAAGACCCAAGGACTCTTTTTCAAAATATAAAGGATCAAACCACTTCTGGCCACCTCCAGCACTCACACTCCAGCCCAAGATCCCTCTGCCTCTTACCTGGACCATCACAGTGACCTCCTAATTGTTCATCTGCTTCTGCCCGTGTCCCCCACCTGACTCCACAGCCCACACAGTGGTCAGAATGGTCCTATTAAAATGGTCTCAGGTTATATCACTCGTCTGCTCAACCCCCAGCTCACTCAGGGCAAAGCCCAAGTCCCCACAATGGTGCACAACCCCTATGTGATTCTACATCTCCTCTCTGAGTTCATCTTCTCCCCCAAATCCTCTCTTCACTCCCTGTACCCCAGCTCCCTGACTTCAAAACATGCTCATGCCTCAGGGCCTTTGCACAAGCCTTCGCTGGAATGATCCTCCAGATGTCTTCCAGTTCACTTCAAAGCCTCTGTCATGCCTCTCTTCAACTGCCACCTTATCAGAACACTTTTCCCTGACCACCCTACATAAAAGCCCACGTCCCTCCCTCCCTTCCATACTCTGCTTTTCTCTCCCTCATAATCCCTGACACAGCAGGTGTTTTACTCTGTTTCTTTAATACTTGCCTCTGTTTTTAAATTGTCTCCCCACCTCCAAGGTAAGCTCCATGGGGGCAGGAGGAGACTGGCTCTGTTTGGTTGACTGCTCCATCCCCAGTGTCTAGGACAATGCCTGGCCCAGGGGGAGCTTGACAAATATTTATTGAAGGAATGCGTGAACAAAGGAGTGCTCAAGACACAGTGAATCAGATGATGAGGACATGAGGGCCCTCTTTATTAAAGGCCCCCTATTGTAAGGGTGAGAGAAAGGGAAATGCATTTATAGCACACCTACTATGGGCCAACATAGTAATTATGAGGGCAGCTCCAACGCAAACAGGCCTGAGTCCAAATTCCTGGTTTTGTCATTTGCTAGCTGGGTGAGCCGGAAAAATTACCTGCCTTCTCTAATCCCCAAGCCCTCGCCCCGACCTGCTCAATGTGACAGTGAGAGTAGTGATAGTACCCACCTCCCCAGCATCCTGGGTATGAGATGCTAAATGCTTTCCAATTCTCTAATGCCTGATAAGTCCATAAATATTATTAGTTCTTCAGATTTTTATACCAGGTGACCTCCATGAGACAGTAAAAGTGCCTGTTTCCTCAAGCACAATAAGATTTCCAACTTTTTTCTTTTTTTTTTTTTGAATGCAAGTTAATCAATGTGCAGAGAGGAATTCCATTAGACAGAAAAATCCAGGAACTGCCCTAAATGAATATTCCCCCATAATGTCATTTTTGACCTTTCAGATTTAAACTTTGAAATAATTTAATAGGCGAGTCTCTACCTGAGTCAAATGAACACCAATGGCCTCTACCATTTTATCTCTGATTCCAGACTTTGATGGCCTCGCCCTAGAATCATTCTGGAAGCTGTTTTCCCTGATAAGGAAATGATCAGTGCTTCTGCTGTACACAAATAGCATCTGGGCTTGAATGGTCATGGAAAGACAGCAGCTAGGAGCACATTTGTTTGAGGCACAGATGTGAGCAAGGTCCTAGGAATTAGCACAGATCATTTACCCCTGGGCTTAGCTTTTACATTTAGGCTGAGAGCCCTAACTTGCATTTGTCACTTTGATAGAGAACGTGTTTCTCTTATTCTGATTCCACGCCACTTGTTCATTAAAACTACCATCACCTGAGCAAAAAGGTAAATTACTAAACCTTTCATACCTTATAATCTCACTTATGTAAATTATATAGATGTGTATTTCTTTACGCACAAGAAAGATGTTCTTTAAAACAGAAAGTGGTTAACCAGTTACTTAAGGCTGATGGGAATTCAAATGAATTGAAGGTTTTTTCTTTTAATCTTCCTTGTATTATTTGAGGTTTCTAAAATTCCTGCAAATGATCTATGCAATAGAAAAGAAGCAATAAAACTATGCTCACTTCCAAAGAGCTGAAGTCATCACCATTGTCATTACCATCATCACCATCATCAGAAACAACATGGGCAGTGGTCACATTACAACGCTTGAATTTTCCCCCATTTTTGGCAGGACTGGGGTCTGACATCTGGGGGTGCCCACTCCAGGAAGGCCAGCTGAGAAGCCAATGAGTTGACTGTTATTTTCTAATAAATGGAAGCTGGAAGTTATTTGGCCCTTTATCATTGGCATTTAAAGTCCTAAACTGACGTGCCAGATGGAGCAGGTGTCTGCGCTCATCTTTCCCACTTCTCTCTGTATTTATGGAAGTTGTCAGCTTTATTTAGGTCCCAGGGCTGGGTCAGTTTAATAGGAATAGTTTAACTCCTTTAGCATGGAAGGCCTGGGGTCACAGAGATTCTGGGTCCCTCTAACCCAACCCAGCCTGAAGCTTCCCGGCAGTGTTCAAGGAACAGGCAGCTGAACTTTCCTCATCCATGCATTAATTAATTAGTATCTATTAAGTATCTGCACTGCACTAAGGCCTGGGTGTGATCCAGAAAAAAAAAGCCTGACCTCGTCCAGTGGGAAAACCGATCTCAGAAGGAGCAGTGCTGAATAGAATGAGAGCCAGATGCTGACATAGCCTAAATCAGAGGACAGTAGATGCCAACTAAGAACGAGATTTTACATTTTAAAGAAAAACGGAGACTTTACCTCCTTCATGTTTACATGGATGGAACTGGAAAATGTGCTTCTTAGCAAAGTATCTCAGGAATGGAAGAAAAAGTATCCAATGTACACAGCCCTTTTATGAAACTAATCTATTGCTCTCAAACAAAAGATACAACTTAATTCTAGCCCAAGAATATGGGGAGGGGAGAAGGGCGGATGGGTGGTGGGAGGGTGACCAGAAAGATCACCTATATATCTGTCTA